>CASBWL010000624.1:70000-210000 GCA_949130495.1 Sambucus nigra | reverse complement strand
CTGACACCATTAACATGGATTTTAACCTAGATTTCATATGGAGTTAATATCACAACATTTCATATTTAATCAATTCTCAAAAACCCATTTTTGATCTAAGAATCCCAACCCAAATCTTATAGTTTTTACACCAACTATAATATGGATTATAAACACACTAAAATGATTAAACGAAGTCAAACACTTGCCTTGATGGATAAATCCGACAACTTCGTAGCAGAAATCCACCGGAGCTTGGCCCGAGCCTCCTTCTTTCTTCCTTTTCTTCCTTCCTTTCTCTTATTCTTCTTTCTTTCATTTTTTTTCTTTCCTTTCTCTTTCTCTCATGCCCTTATAAGAGAGAAATAAAGGTTATCCCTAATTAAACCCAAAATTGGCTCATATACACAATTGCGAGTTCCTACAAGCCCAAAAAGTTCCAAAACCCAAACACTAACCCCGACTTCTTTATTCTGAGTATCTCGGCCCTTCCGAGACCAACTGCGCACTCGAATTCCTCATCCGAGTCGCTTATAAGAAATTCACCTTTTAAATCGACTAGAACTCCTCACATATTTTTCTGAGTAAAATTTTATTACTTGTCGGTTTGCCCAATTGCGACATGATATAAAAATAATCCAACTTATTTACTTATTCCTATTAGTAAATATAACACACATCATTAATATTTAACCCGCTCTTCAAATTTTCTTGCACTTAAAATTCTCAAATCATTTCTCCGAATATTAAACTACACCAACTTGTGTAATTTAAATATCCATAAAGGTACGGGGTATTACACTAAACTACAGTTAGGTCATGGCTTGGATGCAGGGTGTTCGAGTCGGGTGTTTACTATAAGTCATCAAGGCATTTAGCCTCATTTTGCACGTATAAACCTATATTTCAACTTATTAAACTCCCTAAAATCTCCATTGAGCAACCTTTTCTCTCAATTCATACAAAGCAATTTTTTAGGCTTTCAAAAAGGGAATCAAGAGAAATTTTTAAGAGCAATTAAATCTTATTTTGCAAGAGTTTTTTAGAAGGATTAAAGGCAAACTTTTCAAGATTTCTTCTCGCTAAATTCAAGTCAAGTTTTAATTCATATTTAAGGTAAGTTGTCATCTACTCCTCTCCTTTTATATGCACTCATATTAATTTCACCTAAACATTAATTATAGATTTCAAATTGTTAAAAATCCTTAAGAATTTTGGGATTCCTTATGATATTATCGTGCATAGGTTAAATTATTAGCCTTACATGCTATATATTGTTATTCCACCCTAATTAATCAAACAAATTTAATATTATCTTTCAAGAGTACATTAGTATTTTCGAGTTTGAATTCTCATCTTGGATGCATGATTAATTGGAACATACGATGAATAATATGGATATATTTAAGGATTAATTATATTCTAAAATTCTTGGTAGGGTTGTACCTTTATCTTGAAGACTAATCCATTTGGTAATAACTATCTAATTAACGATACTTTAAATATGATGATTGTTGTTTTCGACCTAGATAGTTATGAGGATTCATTATTAGTGATTAGTCCAATTATTAACGATTAGCCTATGTTCAAACTCTTGATAACGAATAAAATCCTTATGTTGATTCGTATTCTTAAAATTTGGAATTTGACTTAATTGTGTAAGAATGCCATATAACCCCTACTACTTTTATTATGTTTACTTATGTAGGTTTATGGTTTTTATGGCTTGTCTTTAATGAATTACGATTGAGTTCGAAAGCTTATAATACCCTACTATACCAGCATCGATAGTGTCCCCAATTTAACGATCACTCATAGTGGTATAAGGATTCATTCCAACTCATATCCAGAAATTGGTGACAATGGGATTTGAACTCTTACCATGTGGTGTCGTAAACCACATGTCTTATTAGTGGAGATTAAAAGGCCTCTGTGTTAGAAAATTACAAATCTACATATATAAAGAATTACTTTCCCGGATCGTGACAACATGGTATGTAACTCTCTGGCTACGAAATCAATCATAACACCAGTCCATTATAACCTACCCCTCCTAGGGAGACCAATGTTCTCAGTGGGATTAAATTAACCATCACCCAAAATTTTATAACACTTATTCCGGCTGAATATTGGCTCTGTTACCATTCTGTAATACAACACTCTATCACCGTCAATATTTCTCCTAATTTAACCACCGCTCACAGTGGTATGGGGTTTTATTCCATCTCATATCCACAAAATGGTGCCAATGAGGGTTTGTACCTTTGAACCACATGCCTTACAAATGGGGTTTAAAAGGCTCCGGTGTGAGAAAAGTGAAAATCTACATATATGAACCATTATTTTCTCTTATACAGCCAATATGGGATGTAACTCTCTAGCGGCCAAATCAACAATGCAACCAATTTTTTACAAAGTTAGATATTTAATTCGTTTAACCTTTTAATTAAATACATCCCCAAAAAACCTAAACTAATTATTTCTCTTAACAAATACCTTATTTAAATAGAAGTGTGTAAGAGAGGTCCCTTATTTAGATTTCATTTTTATGAGATGTCCTATGAACAAAGTTTAGAGACGGGTGGGAGTGACGACCTTAGAACCTTTAACACAAATATCTCTTTACTTTTATGTTCAGATTATGAGTAGTTCCTCGTTAAACATATCATCTCTTAAGTCCATAATGTAATGGTATAACTATTGATTAAGAAATCAAATTAAAATGACCCGAGGGTGATGTAATTATATAATAATGATGCATCGATGAGTGATAAATTACGATTGAAACTTGGAGCGTTATTAATGAATGTGAATCTTTGGATATGTGCCTAAAGGGAATGCTCACTAAAAAATCACTATTAGGGAAGACAAAAGACGGCCTCTATAGACTATTTATTCGCCCCAAACAGTATTTTTTAGGATGGTTTTAGGGTCAATAGTGTATAATTACATTTGTAAGGGGTCCCAATTGTATTAGGGATAGTTTTAGACATACCTAATAATCTTTTGGGCTAGTTTTTTAGCCATCCTTTAAAAGCTATCAATAATAAAATTTAAGGATAGGGGTTTTTCGTCCCTTAAAGTTTGGCCGAAAAATTGACGTGATTTTTTTTATTGAGATGCTGCATTTTAGGGAAGGTTCTAGCTATCCCAAAAGGCATGGACAGTTCTAAAAGTGTTCATATTATTGTAGGGGCATATTTTAGGGCTTGCCCCTTAATAATCCATGTTTAAAAATAATTAAATACGAATCTTCAAAGTTCATTCAATATCAACCATAATATCAACAAATATACAAGTTATGACAAATAAATATCGCTATGAAAATTTCAACGAAGCTCTCAACATGAATGAAATATCTAAAAGAGAGAAAAAAATCATTCCTTCATATTCAAGGTTTCCAACATAGCATCTCTAAAAAGTAAAACAACCAACCTAAAACATAAGCTATATGTTCGAACTACAATCATCGCCAAAAATATCAAATAACCAATTTGAAACCATAATAAAACCAAAAAATAACTACCTAACTCATAAATGTACAAAAGACCTGTGGTGACACTTGTTAATGAAGTCAAATAGCTAGATAACATTTATTCAAAATGATATACATATTGAACCAAAAGATGTTCAAACCTGTGGAAGAGAACATAAACATAATTTTGTCCAATATTATACTATTGTGATCCATATATCATCGTGTTAACTATTTTTAAATCACTTGTTATTTAAAAAAAATCGCAGAGTTTTCTTTGTTAATAAATGATACAGTAGGTATTCGTGGAATTCCTCGAATACCAAAAATGCCAAATTGACACCCTTCCGTTGGCCACCCTTGTCACGGCCATTGACCGTGACAAAAAAATATACATTTTTTTATCACAGTCAATGACCATGACAAAAAATATACATTTTTTTATCATGGTCAATGACCATGACAAGTTCGTGATAAAGGCTTATCACGGTCTTTGACCGTGATAAGTTCGTGACAAGTGCATTTGTCACGAATTTGTCATAGTCAATGACCATGACAATCTTAAAAAGTTGTCACGATCAAAGACCGTGACAGGTCCGTGACAACTTTTACAGCAAAATAAGCCTTTCCCTCTTTTTTTCCCTCATTTTCTCTCTCTCTATGGTGCTGCTCTCTCTCTTCACTCAGGTCCATTTCTCTCTCTATCCTTTGTGTGTATGTGTGAATATGTGTGCATGTGTGTGTGTTATGTGCGTGTGTGTAGGTGGGTGTGTTGGGTGTGTGTGTGGGTGTGCATGAGCGGGTGTGTGGAGGGGGCAGTGGGTGTGGATGTGTGCGTGTGTGGGTGTGTGGGGGGTGGGGTGGCAGTAGGGGTGGGGGTAAGGGTGAGGGGTAGTAGGGGTGGGGGTGGGGGTGGGGGTGGGGGCAGTGTGTGTGGACAGTAGGAGGAAGTGTGTGTGGGCAGTAGGGGGAAGGGCATGTGTGTGTGTAGTGTGACACCCCGCCTAATTAAACATCGGGTGATCAGGCCTTCATTAAATTAAAACAGGTTTCTCAAATGGTTCATTCTTAGCATCACTGTCGAAAACTTTTTAATTACTAATCCCCTAAGTAAAATTAGACCGGTGCCAAATTTTATCTTTCTTTAAAACAGATAAATCAACCAAACGGAACAAAGTACAAATAATCATGTACTGTAATTCAAACAACAAAGTAAAATTACAAAAGAACAAAAGTATTACCGAAGAAACCATCGGCTAAAAATCCCAAACAATCAATATAATAACCACTAGTCTGAATCTAACATCTGAGACTAATACCGGACAACAAGTCCATACATAGAAGAGTGCGAGATCCTGTGCTAGATCTGAATGAGAGATATCGTCTAGTAAAATCCTGTAAGCATCCACTGTACTATAGCTCCGAGTCTGGAATGGAATCATCACACATGGCGTCCCTGTGGCTGGACACCTAAAAGGTTTTAAAAATATTTTATAGCAAGAGTTAGTACTCAAAACATTTTGAAAATATTTAGCAAGCGTTTATCACAATATAAAATGCCACTACACCAAAATGGGCAAATTGTCACCTTTCAGCCGGCCAGCCTTGTCAAGGTCATTGACCGTGACAAAAAAACACGCGTTTTATATCACGGTCATTGACCTTGACACGACCGTGACAACGAATTGTCACGGTCATTGACCGTGACAAGCCCGTGACAAATTGAATTGTCACGGGCTTGTCACGGTCAATGACCTTGACACGACCGTGACAACTTTTCCAGCAAAATCACTTTCCCCCTTCTTTTTTCCCTCCCACCGTTCCCTCCCTCTCTCTCTCTCTCTCTCTCTCTCTCTCGACTCGACGCTGCTCTCTCTCTCTCTCTCTCTCTCAGGTCCAATTTCTCTCTCTCTCTCTCTTCCATTTATATATATCTTTGTTTGTATATTTATGTGTGTATGTGTGTATATATGTGTGTGTGTATGTGTGTGCGTGTGTGGGGGGTGGGGCGGGATGGGGCAGGGTGGGGGAGGGAGTGGTGGAGGGGGGCAGGGGGTGGGGCGGGGTGGGGAAGGGTGGGGGTGGGGGCGGTGGAGGGGGCAGGGGGTGGGGTGGGGTGCAGTGTGTGTGTGTGTGTGGTGGTGTGTTTTGGGGGAGGGGGGGAGGGGGTGGGGTAGAGTGGTGTGTGTGTGTGTGTGTGGTGGTGTGTGGTGGGGGAGGGGGTGGTGGAGGGGGGCAGGGGGAGGGGGTGGGGTGGGGTGGGGTGGGTGTGTGTGTGTGTGGTGGTGTGTGTGGTGGTGTGTGGTGGGGGTGGGGCGGGATGGGGCAGGGTGGGGGAGGGGGTAGTGGAGGGGGAGAGGGGGTGGGGTGGGGTGGGCACACCTACGCACACACGCACACCTACGCCACACACACACGCACACCTACGCCCCTACGCACACACGCACACCTACGCCACACACACACGCACACCTACGCACCTACGGACACACACACACCCCACCCCAACCCACCCCCTGCCCCCCTCCACCACCCCCTCCCCCATCATTGTGTGAATAGGTATGAGATCATAATTTGGAGGAATTCACGTCCAAGAAATGATTTGGATTCCCTTTAGGGTCTTATGTCTTGAATTAATCTGAGGGGGTGGGGGTGGGGGCGGGGGTGGGTGGAGTTTTGAATATTATTTACATTCAAAATAAATAATTGATAATAGTTGGATAATAATTGGATAATAATTGTTTTTATACCTATAGAACAGCTTAGATAGTGTGTGTGTGTGTGTGTATGTGGTCAATACATGAATTTCTTTTTGTATTTGAATTATCCCATGAATTTATTTTTGTATTTGAATTATCCTATGAATTTATTTGTGTATTTGAATTAACCCATTATATGAAACATACTTGAAATTAAATATAGTGCGCATAGATACTACCATTCTAGTTCTTATGCGTACGCATTCAATAACCCTTAGACCCGTTCGAGAGTCATTACCCCTGTAATGAGATCTCTCAAATTGTCCCGTTTGGACAGTTTGAGACTGTATAATTTTTGTATAATATTCTTATTGGCTTAAAGTTGTTACTTTTGGAGGAAGTTCTGCAGTCGTATCTTAATGTTCTCTGGGTACATACTAGATTGACAAGTGTGACTGTTATTTTAATTGACCAATTGAAATAACACTCACACCTGCCAATCTACGTCGTGTACTTGGAGAACTAAGGGGATATGCTGTCGAATTTTTTTCAAATCGTAACAATGTGCATGAGCTGTTAAGTATATTACAGAAAAATGCATTCTTGAATGGGATAGGACCACATACCCTTTAATAGGAATATTAAATGATGGGATAATTAAAAAAACATACTATAAATCTAAGTTTTGTTTACCTTTAATAGGTGTTTAGTTGTGGTAGCTGTGATGGGATATCCGAAATACAAAGAGTGGATGGGTGAGACTAATAGAATGGGGGATGTGTTTCGCAGAGGTGCTAACGAATTTGTGAAATATGCAAAGAGATGTCGTAATGATGAAGAGTTTCCGTGTCCGTGTGCTAGGTGTAAGAATGGTAAGGTGTTTGAGTGGAAAACAGTTGAACTACATTTGTTAAGATCGGGTATGCAAGATAGTTATCGATTTTGGAGTTTTCACGGTGAATTGAAAGTTCCTTTTGTCCCTGACCAACCTTCACAACATCCTTCAACAAGTAGAATAGATGAAGAAGGGGACGACGTAGATCATAATATGTTAGAGTATTTAGTTGATGATGCGTACGGAGTTTATGAAGCTGAGGAGAATGAGGTTACTGATGATGTAGAAGATTCAAGTGCTCGTGAAGATAACACGATAAAACTTGACGATGACTACCAAAGTTTAAAATTTAAGGCGACCCAACCGTTATACTCTGGCTGTGAGAAAGATCAAACAACTTTACATGCCATGGTTGGTTTGCACAATTTGAAGACGCAGTACGGTTTGTCTGGCAATAGCGTGAGGGGAATTCTGAAATGGGTGAAGGGCTTATTACCTAAGGTGAATACACTTCCAAATAGCTATCCTGTTATGAAGAACAGTTTGAAAGGTTTGGGAATGAAGTATAAATCGATTCATGCTTGTGTGTATGACTGCATACTATACCGAAAGGAGTATGAAAATCTCGATCGTTGTCCGGTATGCGATGAACCTAGATATGTCCAATCTACTAGTAAGGAAGGCACAAGCTCAAAAGTGCCTCAAAAAGTATTGAAATATTTTCCCGTTGGGCCTAGATTAAAGCGATTTTTCACAGTACCATGGATTGCAGAGGCAATGACTTGGCATGCTAGGGCAGAAGTAGGGGGTAATATCATGCGTCATCCTATTGATTCTACTGCCTGGCGGAGGATGAATTATGAGTATCCCGATTTTGCTCGAGAACAACGCAACATTCGTTTGGCTATATCAACAGATGGTTTCAATCCATTTGGAAATCTAAGCACCAATCAGAGTGTATGGCCAGTGATCCTAGCCCCACTCAACCTCCCTCCTTCACAATGTATGAGACCTGAATTTTCGATGATGGCTTTATTGATACCTGGGCCAAAGGCACCAAGTGAAGACATTGATATCTACCTGGCTCCTTTGGTAGAAGAATTAAATGAGTTGTGGGAAGATGGTGTGCAATCATTTGACTCTTTTAGAAAAGAAGAGTTTACGCTGAAAGCTATGTTGATGTGGGCAATTCATGATTTTCCAGCTTACGGGACATTATCCGGATGTGTAGTACATGGTTATTTGGGGTGTCCTATTTGTGGAGAGGAGACTGAATCTCTTCGTCTATCCTCCATCTTAAAAAATGTATACCATTGCCACAGGAGGTTTTTACCCCCAGCTCATAGTTTCAGATTTGAGAAAGCTTCCAATTTTTTATTGGGCGGAGTTGAACATAGGCTACCGCCGAGACAACTTTCGGGTTCAGAAATTGAAAGTAAATCTTCTCAATGTGGCCCAAATATGCCAGGTAAGAATCCCAAATTTAAGAATGTCAAGCATAAGAAGACCCCAACTGGGAATGAAACTGAGATAAGAAAGGCATGGTCTCGGAGGTCATTTTTATTTGACTTGCCTTATTGGAAGAAAAACCCGGTGCGCCATGTATTGGATGTGATTCATGCAGAGAAGAACTTCGCTGAACATATTGTGGGTACTTGCCTTGGGGGGAGTCATTCGAAGGATGGAGAAAATGCACGAAAAGACCTTAAAACGTTAAAACTTAAACCACAACTATGGTTGAAAGAAGATAGTAGGGGAAGGACAATAATTCCCCCTGGTGCGTTTACTTTGACGAGTGAGGAAAGGAAGGTGCTTCTAGACACAATATATAATTTGAAGGGCCCATCTACTTTTTCGTCCAACTTGCAAAGGATTGTGAATTATGCTACTCATGATTTACATAAGTGTAAGTCCCACGATTGGCATGTGATCATGCAATTGGTTCCTCTATTGTTTAAGCACTGTTTCTCCAAGCACAAGGATTTGCGTAGGGCTATTATGCAAATTAGTATTACCTTTTCCCTCTTGTGTGAGAAGGTAGTGAATCGAGAACACATAGTGGCCGCAAAATTGGCTGTGAACGAAGCGATTTGTGTATTGGAGAAGTACTTTCCCCCAGCATTCTTTGACATAAGTGTTCACTTATTGGTACACCTATGCGACGAGGCACTTCTTTGTGGTCCAGTTAGATATCGGTGGATGTATCCGTTTGAAAGATTGATGAAAGTTTTTAAAGATTACGTCAAGAATACGCAATACATTGCAGGATCAATTGCAGAGGAATACATCACCGTGGAGTCATCAATATATACTCGGGAATATATGACTGACTCTACCAGCGTTGATGACACTGATGAATTCCTCGATGATGGTGGTAATGTGATGGGAAAACGAGTGAAATTAACGAGTTTGCAACATGAACAAGTAGCTCGTTATCTATTTGACACACATGAAGATGTCGAAGAATGGAAAAAGTAAGTTTCGAATATTATAATGTTTAACATTATTTTAGATTATTTTATACATGATTAATTTTGTAATATGCAGTAAATATGAAGCCTGTGAGAACAATAAAAGACGAAAAACAGTGGTACAATCAGACAGCGAATTTAGGCTATGGTTGACACAAGAGGTAATTACAATGAAAACAGTCGTTATATAACGTTACATTACACTCATATTTTACCACTAATATAATTAATTTATCTATATTCTCAGCTCCTAAAGATGGGTGATGCGACATCAAGGCTTGCTCGTCTAGCCACTGGACCCTTGTTCGTGGCACAAGAGTACAAAAAATATCGATTGAACGGTTACATTTTCGGCGCTAAAGTGTACGAGGAAAGTACAAATGTACAGAACTCGGGTATTTCATACAAGGCTCTTACTTTCTTTCGAGCAAGCGCAAAAGATAAAAACCTCGTTGAAGCTGAAATGACTTACTATGGTGTAATTCAAAATATATTTGAATTGGATTATATAAGCTTCAAAGAGGTTGTATTTTACTGTGAATGGGTAAGAGTTGAGGATAAAAATGCTTCTAAAGTTGATCCTGTCACCAATTTGATCATGGTTGACTTGTCCAAGTTGAAGAGCAACGACCACGTGAGCGATGAGCCGTTTGTTTGTGCATTTCAAAAGGTTAAGCAAGTGTTTTACTCGGAGTATATCAACAACGAGCCGTGGTCAATTGTTAAACACGCGCCAAGGCGTCTAAATAGTAGTGTGGATGACTTGGCTGCTCCTACCGAATATCAATCCATTTTTGATGATAACCCGAATTTGAAACAATTTTTCAATTTGTAATAATTATTTCAATTTGTACCGAAACATCCATTTTTAATGCTTTTACTTGATCTGCACTTTATCATTTTCACTCTTGTGTAGTGTGCGTGTGTGGAGAGGAGATTAATACATAAATATTCCAACTACATCTAAGTTTTGTTTATACTAATCCATGAATATACGCTTCTTACCTATAATAGGTGATTAGTACATAGTTATTTGGGGTGTCCTATTTGTGGAGAGGAGACTGAATCTCTTCGTCTATCCGAACACTAAGAAATACCATAATCCTATGGAGCGATGCTCTGCAAATTCCTCCCAACCGTTACGTAGCCAAACATCACCGGTTGAAGTTGTCAATTCCACTTTCCATACCCCACCACTTTCCATACCCCATTCAAAGGTGGAGTTGACAACTTCAACTGCTGATTTTTGGCTACACAACGGTTGGAAGGAATTTGCAACGCATACCTCCATAGGATTATGGTATTTCTTAGTGTTTAGATATGAAGAGAATTATAATTGACACGATTGCCCGGGGTACATTAGTTGGAAGGAGGTGCCATATGAGCTCAAGTTAGCTGTTTGAGTGACACTACAGGTAATGTATTTATATTTATATGTCAATTTCGATTTCTATTTCAATTACAATTTATATTTATCTATATTTGAGGGGCGGATACTAATTTTACTTTATTTCAATTCAGGGGACAAGGAGTGGCCCTAAGGGTAGGCCACATATGCTCTATACTTATGTGGCTACTCGGACGAGAAGGGAAGGATAAGGAGGTGTTCCCGAGCGTCGCGGTACAAAATCTCTTTTCCATGCAAATAGTTTGTAGATTTGAGATAAAATGATGGTGATGTTGTTTCTTTTTAAATAGTTTCTTATTTGAATATATATTTGCATTATCTTTAGTTTGTTCGGATATATGATGTGTGGAACAGGTACAACGTTGCTATAACAGGTACAAATATACTGCTGGGCAGTGGCGGTGGCCATACTTCCCAGCAGTTTTTTTTTAATTCTGCCCAGAATTGTCACGGTCATTGACCGTGACAAGGCCGTGACAATATTGTCACGGCCTTGTCACGGTCAATGACCGTGACAATTTTTTTACAAAGGGTCACGGCTTTGTCACGGTCATTGACCGTAACAAACGTGTCACGGTCATTGACCTTGACACGACCGTGACACAAAACGCGAGTTTTATGTCAAGGTCAATGACCGTGACACGACCGTGACAAAAAAAGTTGTCTCGCCTCGAAATGTCACGGTCATTGACCTTGACAAGGTGAATTTTTCAAGGTCAATGACCTTGACAAATGGGCAGATTTGGTGTAGTGTGCGGTTATTGATTACACATGTTAGGTTCTCGTACACTCTCTTGAGTTAACTCACCCCTCATCTTTTGTGCACACCTAACGTTCTACACTTAGTTTATCTAGCCATACTTCTCAAGCTAACTAAAACCAAAGTAGTGAACTGAACTTATTTGTACCCAAGTTCCAGTACCGCCCATATAGTACAACCGTTTTACTAACATCTCGCGTATTTAAATAACTCCCAAGTAACATTTAATCTATGTTATTTCCCAAGACTTCTCCTTTAGTTTCACTACTAAAATTACTACAGTTCTCACAATTGTTAACTTTCCCACTTATGTAATTAAGTTTCACTACTTCAATTACTAAATAGATTTTCTCTATATAAAGGTGCATTTCGTAATTAAGTTTCACTACTTAACTTACCATTTCAGTATGTATCTTTAAATACATACTATATATCAATCTACTAATACATGGAAGTAAAATATCATCAAGTATATATATTTCACACATAATATATACTAAATATCAGTCATTACTATTTTACCCTTTTTATACACGTAAAGGACTCTTGGTTCGGAATGATTCATCGACCCCAAGTAAGAATTGGTTCGGAATGATCCATCGACCCCAATTATTTTTAAATATATATATATATATACACATATTCTGGTTCGGGACTCTCTCATCGCGACCCCAGTTCAAAGTTTGGTTCGGCATTTCTCATCGACCCCAAACACATAATAACTTTATGTTAGTTCGGAATGTCTCATCGACCCTAACATAATTAATTTAGGTATAATCTCCCTACCTAAAAGATCACATAATTCAGTAGGTACACGCCCGACCTATTAATCATATACGTACGTTATATTTTAATCTCATATATCTACCGTACAATATTCACTTTACGATTTATCTCATTAATCGTATTTATTTGAGTATTCACACAACTCTAAGGGTCCTAGTTACCCCTTACATATAATTTCAGTAGTTATTTCGTACCCTACTGGTCTATTACTTAAATTGAATTTACTTCGCCCCGTAACTCTATTTTCGAAGTCCCCGATACTCTACTAAATCGGATTATTCTCATCGGTCCGTAATCCAAGCCCTACACCCAATGGCTTTATTGGACCTCAACAATATACCTACTGGTCTTATTCTTACTCCCAAATAAGTATAATGTAAATCCTAGAATACTCATTCATTCCCGAACTCAACGAAGACTTAAACACGAAAAATTCGGGAAAAACAGCTTGCGTCGATCGATCGACTGCTGGGTTCGATCGGTCGACATAGTCGATCGATCGACAGTCCGAGATCGATCGATCGATCGAACAGGGGCAGACGCAGTCTTCTTCTTCGTTAAGATTTTTCCTCCATTAACAAATCTTCAAACTCCATTATAGTCCACCAAACTTTAACCCAATGATCCTAACATATTTCCACATATACTAGGACAGTTTCTAACGTGTCAAATACATCAAAACTCCAATTACTTTAAAGAATCAATGAATTAAAACCCAGAATTTCTTGAAACCCTAGTTATGGTGTTCTTCCCATATTATCATTCAAAATCCAGATTTTTATTCCGAAAATCATCAAGTCTAATCTGAATATTAATTCTCTACATAGTTTAAATCATTCTACATGCGATTCCTATCCCAACATGCATAAATATCATCTTTCTCCAATCAAAATATTGATTTAAACAAAACTATTCAAAAACCCTACACATGGGTATTATAACTTTATAATTTGTAATAAACAAATTGCCTTATGATCAGTAGGGTCTGATTTCGTGGTTCTTGTTGATGATTGATGATCTTCGTCCCTCAATCCTTCTTCCCCAACAAGTTGATTGTAGGAATCCCTTTGAATCCTTCCCAAATCTTCTTTTTGCTTTAGAAAGTTGTGCCTCTCTTCTCTCTAATGGTATTGGTGTTGTCATGGGTGTTCTAACCCTAATTCATCTATCATAGGGCTGATATAAAACTCTCAATTTCGTAGGTCTCCATACCCTCTTATGTTAAAAGACTAAAATGCCCCCGAACGGTCTCGGTTTAGCCCAAAATTACCCCGGGACTCAACTAGTACCCCCGGGTATACTATTTTGACTAATTTGACCCTTCCGGACTCTTTGGTGACCTATAAATTATCATTTGAGTCACTTAAAAAATATTACTCGTTCTCACCCCAACGCAGTCTATACGCGTTAAGTAACTATTTACCACTCGCGCTAAGTAAATAAAATGATGCAATATATACCGGTATCTATCTTTCGATTAATACACCATAATTACAATTTTAAATAAAACTCTTTAAATTACTACTCTTACGTAATTTAAATCAAGCCGATATTTTCTCATTTAATTCTCCAATCTAATTAAATGGAATATTTGGAATATTCAGAAATACGGGGTATTACATGTAGTGTCTGTGTAATGTGTGTGTAGTGTGCGTGTGTGCGCGCGCGCGTGTGTGAGTGTGTGTGCATGTATGGGTAATGGAACAATTAGGGTTTCTTACGTAAATGTGTAAATACCCAAATATATGTTGTACCCTTAAGTATAAATACTTAAATATTGTTGGTTAATTCATAATGATAAGTAATTAACCCTTTAGATTATCCCCTTTGTTGGGTTCATATGTAAATGTGTAAATGGTGATTCTCCCCATGTTTAAGAGGCTTAAAGTTCATTTTGAATTCTTTCTCACGGAATAGTCATAATAGGAATTGGAATTGGGACTTATAATTATTATTATTAATTTCATTATGACTTTAATTGGATATAAATGAGTTAGGAGCCTTTAGATTCCCCTTATTAATAATTGGTTTTAAATTAGTAAGTAGTTAGTTTGAATTGATGCTTAGGATTTTATCATAATTGTACATATTATGGGTTAGATGTTGTTGTTTTGGAATTCAGAATTAAGTTCTTAAACATTAATATTACACCCTGACAGTTGAAATGGACAAATTGATTAATAAAATATAGCTTTATTTGTAACTTTAATAATATAGCTTTAATTGTATAGTTTTAATGATGATATATTTATAAGACGTGATGAAATGAATTAATTGAGTAGATGAATTAGAAGGAATACGGGATACACATTTGTCGGTTTATTGTTGCTGTTGAATTATAGTGGACTGATGTTGGGTTGGTTAATTTTGGAAGTGGCATGACCACTGGATTATTATCCAAAAGGGGGGGAGGAGTTTTTAACTTTTTTCTAAAATTAATTTGTGTCACGAATAATATATTACTAATTCATATATATAGTATGTTTCATTTATGATAATTAAATGAAACTTACTTGAGATTACATATAGTATGCATAGATACTAGAATTCTAGTTCTTATACGTACACATTCATTAGTCCTTATACCCGTTCGAGAGTCATTACCCTTGTAATGAGATCTCTCGATTTGTCCCGTTTGGACAGTTTGGGACTGCATAATTTCTGTATAATAATATTCTTAGTGGCTTAAACTTTTTACTTTTAGAGGAAGTTCTGTAGTCGTATCCTAATGTTCTCTGGGTACATACTATATTGGTAAATGTGAGTGTCGTTTCAATTAATAAATTAAAATAACACTCATACTTGCAAATCTACTTCGTTTACTTGGAGAAATATGGGGATATACTGCTGAATTTTTCTCAAATCGTAACAATGTGCATGAGTTGTTAAGTATATTACAGAAATATGCAGTCTTGAATAGGATAGGGCCACTCATCCTTTGGAGGAGATGGAGGAAATAGGAATCAATATTATAAATTGAATTTGATATTGAAATTTAAAAATCGAATATAAATAAGACATAATTAAATGAAACATACTATAAATCCAAATTTTGTTTATACTAATCCACGAATATACCCTTCTTTCCTTTAATTGGTGATTGTTTGTAGTAGCTGTGATGGGATGTCATAAATACAAAGAGTGGATGGGTGAGACAAATAGAATGGGGGATGTGTTTCACAGAGATGCTAATGAATTTGTGAAATACGCAAAGAGATGTTATAATGATGAAGAGTTTTCGTGTCCGTGTGCTAGGTGTGAGAATGGTAAGGTGTTTGAGTGAAAAACAATTGAACTAGTACATGGAACATTATCCGATTGTGTAGTACATGGTTATTTGGGGTGTTCTATTTGTGGAGAAGAAGCTGAATCTATTCATCTCCCCGCTAGATCAAAAAATGTATACCATTTCCATAGGACGTTTTTACCCCCGGCTCATAGTTTTAGATATGATAAAGGTTCCATTTTTTTATCGAGCGGGGTTTAACATAGGCTACCATCGAGAAAACTTTCAAGTTCAGAAATTGAAAGTAAATCTTCTGATTGTGGCCCTAATATGCCAGGTAAGAATCCTAAATTTAAGAATGTCAAGCTTAAGAAAAATCGGTGCGTCATGTATTGGATGTGATACATGCAGAGAAAAACATCGCTGAACATATTATGGGCACATGCCTTCGGGGGATTTATTCAAAGGATGGAGAAAATGCACGAAAATACCTTAAATCATTGAAACTTAAGTCACAACTATGGTTGAAAGAAGATTGCAGGGGAAGGACAATAATCCCCCCCGGTGCATTTACTTTGGCGAGTGGGGGAAGGAAGGTTCTTTTAGGCACAATATATAATTTAAAGGTTCCATCTAATTTTTCCTCCAAGTTGCAAAGGATTGTGAATTATGTTACCCATGATTTACATAAGTGTATGTCCCACGATTGGCATGTGATCATGCAATTGGTTCCTCTATTGGTTAAGCACTGTTTCTCCAAGCACAAGGATTTGCGAAGGGATATTATGCAAATTAGTATCTGCTTCTCACTTTTGTGTGAGAAAGTAGTCAATCGAGAACACATAGTGGACACAAAATTGGCGGTGACCGAAGCAATTTGTGTGTTGGAGAAGTACTTTACCCCATCATTCTTTGACATAAGTGTTCTGTTGCTGGTACACTTATGCAATAAGGCACTTCTTTGTGGTCCAGTTAGATATCGGTGGATGTATCCATTTGAAAGATTGATGAAAGTTTTCAAAGATTACGTCAAGAATGCACGATACACTGCAGGATCAATTGTAGAGGAATACATCACGGTGGAGTCATCAATCTATGCTCTGGAATATATGCCTGACTCGACCAGTATTGATGACATTGATGAGTTTGTCAATGAGGGTGGTCATGTGATGGGCAAAAAAGTGAAATTAACGAGTTTGCAACATGAAAAAGTAGCTCGTTATCTATTTGACACACATGAAGATGTCGAAGAATGGAAAAAGTAACTTTAAATTATTTCAAGTTTTCATTATTTTAGATTATTTTATACATGATTAATTTTGTAATACGTTCGTCACATTAATTTTTATGCTGAAAATATGAAGCATGTGAGAACAATAAAATACGAAAAATAATGGCACAACAAGGCAACGAATTTAGGCTATGGTTGTCACACGAGGTAATTATAATGAAAATGGTTGTTATATAACGTTACATTAAAATAAAACTTTAGAACTAACCTAATTAATTTATCTATATTCTCAGCTCTTAAAGACGGGTGATGCGACATCAAGGCTTGCTCGTTTAGCCACTGGACCCTTTTTCATGGCACAAGAGTACAAAAAGTATCAATTAAACGGTTACATATTCGGCGCAAGGGTGTACGAGGAAAGTACAAATGTACATAACTCGGGCATTTCATACAAGCATCTTACTTTCTTTCGAGCGAGTGAAAAAGATAAAAACCTCATTGAAGCTGAAATGACTTACAATGGTGTAATTCAAAATATATTTGAACTGGACTATGTAAGATTTAAAGAGGTTGTATTTTACTGTGATTGGATAAGATTTGAGAATAAAAATGCTTGTAAAGTTAATCCTGGTACCAATTTGATCATGATTGACTTGTCCAAGTTGAAGAACAACGAATACATGAGTGATGATCCCTTTGTTTGTGCATTTCAAAAGGTCAAGCGAGTGTTTTACTTGAAGTATGTCAACAACGAGCCGTGGTAAATTGTCCTACATGTGCCAAAGTGTGTAAAAAGTAGTGTGGATGACTTGGCTGCTCCAACCGAATATCAATCCATTTTTTATGATACCGGAATTTAAAACAATTTTTAGATTTGTAATAAGTATACCAATTATCGAACAATAGTTTAATGCTTTTATCGGACATCGATTTACTGCTTTTAATTCATTTGTACTTGATCATTTTCTATCTTTCTCTCTTTCCTTTGTATATGTGTGTGTAGGAGGGGGATTTTTCAACTATTTTCTGAAATTACTTCGTGTGATGACCCATTCGATAGTGGCACGACCACATAAAATGTTTGTATGTCTTCTTCAGGTGTGTGTGCATGTGTGTGTGTATGCATGTGTGTTTGTATTCTTCTAATCAATTTGGATTAGTACTAATAACAAAAAAAATTACAAAAAATGTCTCCTTCAGGGATTAAGGCAAGGCTGATGATGATGATAATGATGAATACTTTTTCAGGGCTCGGCGGTAGCGGAGGCGATGAGGGTTCCTTGGCCCTTAGGCTCCCCAAATAGGGAAAATTAGGAATGACCATTGAGAAAAATACGGGCTTATTGACTAGATCCCTCGAGCTGGTGAAGATGATTATCGGATCGGGATACACCAGTTGGAGAGAGGTGCCAAATGAACTCAAGTTAGATATTTGGGAGGCAGTCCAGGTAATGTATTTATATTTCAATTTCAATTTCAATTTATAACTATATTTATTCGCAACTAACAGTTACATTGTTTCTGTTTTGTATTTTTTTGACAGTTATAATTCAGCCTACCCCCAGAACTCCGCGATTCTGTGTTGGAGCAGTTGAGGGAGCAACACAAGACATGGAAGAATAATTTTACGGGCCCGATACTTTGAGAAGACCCGGGACTCCATTATCAGAATGCGTGAGTCTGTCCCGTTGAAGGAGCCGACCGCATTGGCACAATGAAAAAACTTTATTAACAATGAGATCAAGGAGGAACAATTGGCATCTCGCCAACTGGGGAGGGAAATTGGGTGAAAAAGACAGACGATCACTACTCTAGCTGGACGTCTTACCCCGAGGTGGAGCACAGGATGGTAGGTTTTTATTTTTCTATAATTATAGAAATATGCTATTCTGCATTATTTTACTTTGCGTTACTTACTAATTTTGCATTATTTTATTTCAGAGGATGGGGAGTGGCCCTGGGGGTAGGCCACATAGGCTTGATGCCTATGTGGCAATTTAGAAGAAGAAGGGCAAGGATAAGGAGGTATCCCCGAGACCAACCGTGCACTCGAAATCCTCATTCGAGTCACTTATAAAAAATTCACCTTTTAAATCCACTACAACTCCGCACATATTTTTTCAAGTAAAATTTTATTACTTGTCGACTGCGACATGATATAAAAATAATCCAACTTATTTACTTATTCCTGTAAGTAAATATAACACACATCATTAATATTTAACCCGCACTGCAAATTTTCTTTCACTTACTATTCTCAAATCATTTCTCGAATATTAAATTACACCCACTCGTGTAATTTAAATATCCATAAAGGTACGAGGTATGAAACTAAACTACAGTTGGGTCATGGCTTAGCCGCAGGGTGTTCGGGTTGGGTGTTTATTATAAGACATCAAGGCATTTAGCCTCATTTTACACATACAACCCTACATTTCAACTTATTACACTCCCTAAAATCTCCATTGAGCAACCTTTACTCTCAATCCATACAAAGAAATGTTTTAGGCTGTCAAAAAGGTATTCAAGGGAAATTTTTAAGACCAATTAAATCTTGTTTTGCAAGAGTTTTTTAGAAGGATTAAAGGTAAACTTTTCAAGATTTCTTCTCTCTAAATTCAAGTCAAGTTTTAATTAATATTTAAGGCAAGTTTTTATCTACTCCTCTCCTTTTATATGCACTCATGTTAATTTCACCTAAACATTAATTATAGATTTCAAATTGTTAAAAACCCTTAAGAATTTTGAGATTCCTTATGATATTATCGTGTTTAGGTTTAATTATTATCCCTACATGTTATATATTAAGATTCTACCCTACTTAATAAAACAAATTTAATATTATCTTTTCATAGTAAATTAGTATTTTTCGGGTTTGAATTCTCATCTTGGATTTGTGATTAATTGGAATATATGATGAATGATATGGACATATTTAAGGCTTAATTATATTCTGAAATGCTTGGTAGGGTTGTTCCTTTATCTTGAAGACTAATCCATTTGGTAATAACTATCTAATTAATGATACTTTAAATATGATGATTGTTGTTTTCAACCTAGATAGTTATGAGGATTCATTATTAGTGATTAGTCCAATTATTAGTGATTAGCCTACGTTCAAACTCATGAAAATTAATAAAATCCTTATGTTGATTTGTATTCTTAAAATTTAGAATTTGACTTAATTATGTAAGAATGCCATCTAACCCATACTACTTTTTTTTTTTTTTTGTAATGAATTAATCACACATATAATATACAAAGAGTACAAGATAAACTTATGTAGGGTTATGGTTTTTGTGGCTTGTCTTGAATGAATTACGATTGGGTTTGGAAGCTTATAATACCCTACTCTACCAGCATCGATATTGTCCCCAATTTAATCATCACTCATAGTGGTATAAGGTTTTATTCCAGCTCATACCCAGAAATTGGTGCCAATGGGATTTGAACTCCTGCCATGTGGTGTCTTAAACCACATGTCTTATTAGTGGAGATGAAAAGGCCTCCGTGTTAGAATATTACAAATCTACAAATATAAAGCATTACTTTCCCTCACCCTAACGACATGGGATGTAACTCTCTGGCTACGAAATCAACCATAACACTAGTCCAATATAACCTACCCCTCTTAGGGAGACCAACGTTTTCGGTCGGATTAAATTGACCATCACCCAACATGTTACAACACTTATTCTGGCCGAGTATTGTCTCTGATACCATTCTGTAATTCAACACTTTATCACCATCGATATTTCTCCTAATTTAACCACCGCTCATAGTGGTATGGGGTTTTATTCCATCTCATATCCACAAAATGGTGCCAACTAGGGTTTGTACCTTTGAACCACTTGCCTTACAAATAGGATTTAAAAGGCCTCGGTGTGAGAAAAGTGAAAATATACATATATGAACAATTACTTTCTCTCACACAGCCAATATTGGATGTAACTCTCTAGCGGCCAAATCAACAATGCAACCAATTTTTTACAAAGTTGGATATTTAATTCATTTAACATTTTAATTAAATACATCCTCATAAAACTTAAACTAATTATTTATCTTAACAAATACCTTATCTAAACAGAAGTGTATAAGGGAGGTTCCTTATTTAGATTTCATTTTTATGGGATGTCCTATGAACAAAGTTTAGAGACGGGTGGGAGTGACGACCTTAGAACCTTTAACTAAAATATCTCTTTAATTTTATGTTCAGATTATGAGTAGTTACCCGTTAAACATATAATCTCTTAAGTCCGTAATGTAAGGGCATAACTATTGATTGAGTATTCAAATTTAAATGACCCGAGGGTGGTGTAATTGTATAATAATGATGCATCGATGAGTTATAAATTACGATTGAAACTTGGAGCGTTATTAATGAATTTGAATCTTTGGCTCTTTTCCGAAAGGGAACGATCACTAAAAAAATCACTATTGGGGAAAACAAAAGACCGCCTATATAGACTATTTAACTGCACCCAAAAAGTATTCTTTGGCATGGTTTTAGGGACGATAATGTATGGTTACAATTGTAAGGGGTCCCAAATATATTAGGGATGGTTTTAGAAATTCCTAATAATCTTCTGGGATAGCTTTTTAGCCATCCTTTAAAAGCTATCAATAATAAAAGTTAAGGACAGGGGTTTGTCGTCCCTTAAAGTTTGACGGGAAAATTGTCGGGAAATGTTTTTTATTGAGATGCTGCATTTTAGGGAAGGTTCTAGCTATCCCAAAAGGCATCGGCAGTTCTAAAAGTGTTCATATTATTGTAGGCACATATTTTAGAGCTTGCCCCTTAATAATCCATGTTTAAAAACAATTAAATACTAATATTCAAAGTTCATTCAATATCAGCCATAATATCAACAAATATACAAGTTATGACAAATAAATATCGCTATAAAAATTTCAACAAAGCTGTCAACATGAATAAAATATCTAAATGAGAGAAAAGAATCATTCCTTCATATTCAAGGTTTCCAACATAGCATCTCTAAAAAGTAAAACAACCAATCTAAAACATAAGCTATATGTTCAAACTACAATCATCACCAAAAATATCAAATAACCAATTCGAAACCATAATAAACCCCCAAAATAACTACCTAATGCACAAATGCACAAAAGTCTCGAGGTGACAATTGTCAATGAAGTCATATATCTGGCTAACACTTATTCAAAATGATATATATATTGAACCAAAATAAGTTCAGACCTGTGGAAGAGAACATAGACATAGTTTAGTCCAATATTAAACAATGGTGATCCGTATATCATCGTGTTTACTATTTTTTAATTACTTGTTATTTAAAAAAAATCGCAGAGTTTCCTTTGTTTATTCATGAAAACGAACCTGTTTTAACATGCCAATATAGATAATTAGTGAATGTAAAAATTGAACAATAAAAGTTCCCATATATTTACATACCAATATAGATAATACATACTTGATGAAGAGCAGTCCAATTTAAACACAAATATTTATATACTTATACTAGTAGATAATGAAATCACAAGATGAATGACATAAGTTTTAAATTATTGATATATGTAAATGCGTGAATGCGCTCTAACACGACTTTAAAAGAGTGGAAGGCTTTGATACCACTTTTAAGTGGAAAAAATATGCTCTGATGCCAATTTGAGAATGTTAAAACAATCGTCCTCGGCAAGGATGGTCACAAACAAAACTTCTATTTTTGTATTTTTTTTATCAATTTAACGTC
Organism: Sambucus nigra; assembly: GCA_949130495.1. Lineage (NCBI taxonomy): Eukaryota > Viridiplantae > Streptophyta > Magnoliopsida > Dipsacales > Adoxaceae > Sambucus > Sambucus nigra. The sequence goes on along the minus strand of CASBWL010000624.1, from coordinate 187,401 downwards.
CCAAACATACAAAACCAATTTTACATAGATTTTAATCCTTGCTTAAATTTGGTGTGAAGGATAATACATGTTCTAAATATAATAATTTAAACTACACATTCAAATAATACAAATATTGAGAAAAAAAATCCCTTTTCAGGGCAAAACCTTTATTTTTGCACTTCGGAGAATTTTACATGATTGTCGACTTACAAAAGACTTAATATCACCCACAAGTATATTGCACTGTCTTCGTAGAAACTTTAAAGATTACTACTCGATCCAAAACATTCCATAAGTGGCAATCCACCCTCGGTAACTACTGATCAACCTTTAACCTTCTTATTGGTTGTGATCACTCGGGTTATGAGGTCAGTTGTAGAGAATCATCTCCACAAAGTGTATGCGATGATACAAAACTATGTAGGTTTTCAAAACGATTCACAAAAACTATTTGGGGATGCAAAGTTGTGAATCAAAAGTGTTTTTGTAACACAAAAAGTGAAAACGTTTACAACAGATATGGAGGAAATGTTTTAGCAAAAGTCTTACGAAATTTGGAGTCAAAACAGGTAGGCGGCGGCTCATTTGAAAGAAAATGAGGCTCGTTCGAACGAGAAAGGCAGTTCATTTGAACGAAAAATAGAGTTCATTCAAACAAAAAGGTCATCTCGTTTGAACCAACATCAAATGACCTTCAAACTATGAAAAACGGTACTCCCTCATTAGACGCTCGTTAGATGTAGAGATTAACGACCATTTTCACGAGAATGTAAAGTTGTTCGAACGAGAAACGAATCTCGTTTGAATGAGGATAAAAGTAAAAAATTTATTTAAAAATACCAGCCTCATTTTTCAAAAAAAAATAAACATCCCAAATAACTTTATGAGTAATTTCAAACTCCTAAAAGTCTTGATATCTTCTTAAGATATATAGGAGTCTTGAACTTGGAGATGTTGGTGTTCGGTTCAACGAGTCCATCCGAGCCGGTTTGTAATGGGATACGCCAAATATGCCAAAGTACAAATAAAACAAATAAAAAGCTTAAACTAAAATATTTGCACTTACAAATATTACATACAAGATGTAGAATAGTCCAATATAAACCATCATTTATAAATCATACCCATGTCCCATAACTAATAAAATATTGAATGTAACAAAACCCAATTAATAAAATCCCTCCATCCACATGAAACCTAATTCAAATTTAGCAAAACAACACAAACTAAATAAATACAATCACGCAGGCAATATCCATAATTTAGCCACCTTTAATGTTACATTGGGTGATGAAATGCAAATGGAATCAAAGTCCCTCATTCAAAACTAAACCCAAACCATGTCCTTGCTGGAGAAAACCATCACAACCTCAAATTCAACTTCACCCAGTTGCTACCAATTTAACCAATGAAGTTTAAGATCCTAAAGAAATTAACCTTACAACTACACAAGAATACTTCAGTTTAACATTTATATAAATATATTTATGAAAATTCTCAGCTTGTAACTATCACTATATTTGGGTAATTTCAATTTATACATTTATAAATTAATATAATATAGGTTATTCACTTATTAGAAAATATTAAGTATTGATGAAAAGCTTCATACAACACAAAATAAAATCTCTCTCTCTCTCTCTCTCTCTCTCTCTCTCTCTCTCTCGCGCGCGCGCGCGCGCATAACAAATTAACACACATATCACCACCCAGATTGATAACACTAACTGCATTCGTTGACCACAAAAACTGAAGGGTAGGTATACTTTGGCAAATGTTTCTTATTTATAAATCCAATTAAATTAGTAAATATTAAATTTTACTAATTCCTTTTTCATTTTATGCATAAAAAAAGTCTAAATACATCCACTCATCTTCGTTAATCACTAAAAATTGAGACACTAATCAATTATCCTAAAAATGACAAAAAAAATCAAACTATTTAATAAAGATCTTGTTGAACAACCACCACGACCTTCATATTAACTCAATCCAAATCCGAGAACTATGTCATTTAAAACCATAATTAATCAAGAAATGTGGAATTTATTTTCAAGCCACCTCTGTTATTTGAATTCATAAAACACTCATTCTTTGGACAAACTTTCTCAATAATAAAAATGATAAACAGTTAGTTATAATTAGTCACACGTTATGTCAAAAATATAGAGTACCCAATGAATAAATGAACAAAGTGTAGATACATCTGGTGAGTGTGACATATGTTGCCTTCTTTGACCTCCCCAACAGAAGAGAAATAAACTTCAATGATTTTTAATCCACCGACCATTATAAACCTTCAACAACATATTATACATCATATTAGAAAAACTAAACTACATATATACATAATAAAGAAACATGTATAATTAAATACATGAAACAAAAAATTTATTATTGGGAGGAGGAGATGAAATTGAGGGAGTACAGTAATAACAACACGGTTGGGAGATAAGATAATGCTCTCGTGTGAGAGAAAAAATATGACGTCGGACTGTGTGAGATAGAAAATGATGTTAAACCATAAGGGAAAGAAGATGACACCATCGGCTTCGATCGGTGGGAGTAAGAAGAGAAAAGTTATGCATATGAGAATGGAGCACGTGCGTACGAGAGAGAGAGAGAGAGAGAGAGAGAGAGAGAGAGAGAGAGGGTAATCGTGCTATGTGAGGGAAATGATTTTGGTGATTGGAGGGAACCGCATATAATTTAGGGCAAACATCCGTCCCTTAAAAGGTTTTGAAGGACCAACACCTAAAGAACACTAGTATAACCTTCCTATTTATAGCATAATTTATGCATTATATAACACGTATGGACCTACATATCCCTAATTGTGGATATATATGGGATGAATTTAATGGCAGTTCCAAATAGCGAACTTTAGGACCGACCTTACAAATTGTCCCTAATAAACTAGTCCTAATTAACCATTTCTTGTACTGACACTTATATTGTCGTACTCGAGGAGTATAATTTTACATGGACTTTGGGTGTGTGACATAGTATTATGGAGTTGTGTTACTACGTAGTAAGTGATAATGGGTTTTACAATATTGGAAAGTTGGTGGCGACGGATTATGTGATGGTTTTCTATGGGCATACTGCATGTTTTTTTAGATGGTCGGGGACAAGGGACACGTGTTAGTTACGTTGTAATTATTTATGGGGTTAATTAATTGATGAATTTTATGAGTTAATTAAATGGGTTGTGAGGTTCCTTGACACGTAGTAGGTCATTGTTATTGATTATAAACTATGAATTATCATTTATGTGTGTGTGTGTGTGTGTATGCGCACACACCCAGTTTGAATTGCGTAACTTGTCTACATTCTAGGGTTTTGACCTATCTTTATTCATGGTAATCTTTTATGTGTTAGGCCCGTCCTCCAGCATAGATTCTCTCTTCTCCAACTAGTATAAATTATCCATTCTCCTATCCTGAGACTTTCATCTTCAGAGATCGATGTAGGTCCATCTTTGTATACACTATCATTTACACTATTTAATCGTGTGAGTTGTACTTTGGGTTTATATGGCATGTATATTGAATAGAAGGTTTTGTCTTGTATTATTTTAATCTAATTATTGGAGTTAATGTTTAATTGCAGATATCTCTCCCTCTATTTTAGCTTTGTTGCATCCTTAGGAGTTTTGTATTGGAGTAGTTTCATATCGTATTCTTATACTTATCACATGTTTCATTTGTTTCCTTTAATGATGAAAATGACATTTAAATTTTTTTGCAAGTTTTATATTTTAATGTTAATAATTGATCAACCTTAAGGTTAAAATATATGGGTTGTTACATAAGTTGATCATTGGCATCCCAATCTTCACTCTAAATCAGTTTTGGAAAGGCATTTTTATCTCCATTTAAAAAATCCATTTTTTTCTTGCTACCAAAGAAACATGGATTGGTATTATAAATTCAATCACAATAACCAATAAATGGAGAAGAGAAACCCAAATAAAAAAAAATAGTAACAAATTGAAAAACATAAATACTTACTTCGACTAAAAAAAATGAAATAGAGCAGTGTACTTTGAGTTCCATTTTAACCCCTCAGATGATGCCAAAATTGCCTGAAAGACAACAAACTAGTTGTAGATGATATAATACCAATGACACTGGTCTTTTTCATTTCTGACTTATAGTTTTTAAAGATATGTGGAATATGTGCAATGTTGAAAGTTTTTGGCGTACAAAACGCTGACAGCTTCAAACTTCTATTCTACGACATACTATGTTAGGCTTGCTTTGATATTATGTGGATTTCAAACTAGACACAACAATAAGAAAAATGCAGAAATTTACGTGCCTCAACATTTAGCCTACATGCACATGAGAAGGGAAGAGGAGTAGCACTTACTCAACTATTCAATAGTAATTATAGTGGCACATTATATAGAGATTTCCAATTACAGTTGAGGCAATCAAGGAGCAAATGAAGGAAAATCTTCCAAACAAAGAATCCTAAATAACGAAAGTAATATGAGGCTGACCAATTTTCTCCTATAATATGAGGTAATATCTAAAGCAATACAGTCGCTTGTTGAGGTGTATGAAAGCAGAAATCATCATGCCATTGCGAGAAGGTTTGACGAGTTGGCCCATATCATTCTGTGAACCACTTCGTATGTTCTATTTATTCTCTTGATTGGTAGTCAATGTAGAAATCTCTGCCCGAGTCTTTTTTCAAGGGTCTCATGGCGCCTAGTGGGCAATGGATGATCATTCCCCTTGTTTTATGAAAATAAAAGAAATACAATTTGGGGAATTGGTATAAATTTTGATCAGTTGAATGAGTCTACTAGCTTTAATTAATCGCATGGGATTATAGGAGATTGCGGCGGTGAGAAGATTGGTGAGTATTATTTTAGAAATGCTTTTGTTTTGTGATGTATTTCAGCTATCAATCAATCGATGGTTGAATTATATTAAAAAAAAATATATCCTCCAATATTTTCAATCTTCCTTTAAAAGAAATAGGGCACAGATGGAATTTTAGAGAGAGGGAAAGTTTCTCATTAATTGACGTGCAAATAATGGGGGGTCACCCTTTATTTATAGTACAAGTTGGTAAACTTCTAATAGGAGTGGACATCCACTTAAATATGATAAATACAAATATTTATAACACCCCCTAAATGTTTACCATTTTCGCCATTCAATGATTGTTGCCTTATTAAAACGTTACTAAGGAACACCCATTGGAAAAAAATCAAAGGGAAAGAAAAATAGTACAACTTTTGTGATCATTTAGTCGGTGTTTGACGTGTTTAATGATGTCTCGTTAAAATCTTTACTAGGAAAACCCAGTGATACTAAAGGAAAAAGAATACAACGTATAAATTTTCCAAATAACATGATCTTGTATCCTCCCTCTGATAAGATGCTCCCCCTAATTGATATATTCAATTTCATTGTTGGTGGAGTCGACGCATTACATTCTCATACACAAACTTTTGAAATATCGTCTTTGGTAGTGACTTTGTGAAAATATCAATGAGGTTATCACTTGAATGAACTTTCATAACTTTAATATCATTTTCTTTTGAAGTTCATGAGTGAAGAAAAACTTTGGTGCAATGTGTTTGGTTTTGTCTCCTTTGATGAATCCTTCTTTAATTTGTACTATACATATTGTCTTCGTAGATGACACTTGGAACATCTGTTATGGAAGGCAATTGATAAGAACTACGAATATGCTGAATTAAAGATCTCAGCCATACACATTCACATCTAGATTCATGAAGAGCTAAATTTTCAGAGTGGTTCGAAGAAGTATCTATTAAAGTTTGTTCGCTAATAAATGAAAGTATTACCACAAAGAAAAAGATAACCTATCTGAGATCAACCTTTATGAGGATAAGAGAGATATCAAGAGCTTACATAACTAGCTAACTCGAAACTATTAAAACTGTAAGAATAAAATAAAATCATGTCAGTTGTTCTACGTAGATATCATAGGATATGCTTAACACCAGCCTAATGCTTTTTTGTTGGTTTATAACTATATCTAGCAAGCATGTTCTTAGAAAATGAAATATCCGGCCTAATGCATTGTCCCAAGTACAGCAATGCACCAATTGCACTTAAATAGGGTAGTTCTAGACCTAATATTTCATCATTTTCCTCTTTATGATGATATGGATCCTTCTTTATCTACAAAGAATGAACAACCACAGGGGTACTTAGTGGGTACGCTTTATCTATATTAGAACGCTTTAATACATTTTAAATATAATTAGACGGATTGAATAAAATCCGGCTAGAATTTTTCTTAATCTACAGGTTGAGACAAAATTTAGTTTTTCCAAGCTCTTACATCTCAAATTCCTTTTTCAAATAGTTACTAGTTGTTTCGAGCTCTTATGGAGTCCTAATTAAATTTATGTCATCCATATAGATTGCTTTATAAATACACAAGTGAAAATTGAATTATTTTTATAATTCTTCTAGATTATTTTAAACCATACAATAAACGTATTAGTTGGATCGAGTGTGTACTCCTTGACTCCGCTTCAGGCAAAGAAAATTCTTCAGGAATTTTATGTATATTTATCTATCTAAGTCCCCGCATAAATATACGATCACAACATCCATGAGTCTCATATCAAGATTTTCAGAAACAGCTAAGCTAATTAGATATTTGAAAGTTATACCATCTATAACGGGGGAGTATGTTTCCTAAAAACCAATCCAAGGTTTCTGTAAAAAAAATATTGTGCCACGAGTCGTGCTACATATCGAGTGATTTCATTCTTCTAATTTCTTTTTCTTACAAACACCCACCAGTTACCTATTGTGTTAAAACCTTTTGGGGCTTCTATTATAGGTCTACACAATGTTTATTTATAGACTCAAGTTCTTCCGTGATGGCAACTTCCCATTTTGGCCAATCTACTCTTTGTTGACAATTATTTATAGTATGTGGCTCATAAACAGTAGGTCTAAGCTTAATTAACATAGCAGCGTATTGGATAGTATGTCCCCAAGCAGTGACTGGGAGTTTGAATTATATAAGTAAAGGTCGTGCAATAAGTTACAAACGTTTAATTAAAGACTCAACTGAACCATTTTAGGTATGGACATGAGGGACTGGGTGCTCAACATCAATTCCTCGAGATAAATAATAATTATCAAAAACTCGAGAAGTAAATTCTCCCACATTATCTAAACAGATGGATTTAATGTGATGATCAAGGAAATGTGCTCTAAGTTCTACGGTTTGAGCAAGTAATTTTGCAAAGGCCAAATTACAAGTAGATAACAAACAAACATGTGACCAATGAGTGGATGTATCAATTAAAACCATAAATTATTAAAAAGTTTCACTAAAATGGTGGATGGGCCCACAAATATCCCCTTGAATTCTTTGTAAAAAAGGATGGTGAATCATAAGATATTTTAAGAAAAGATGGCTTAGTGATTAATTTACCTTAAGAACAAGGGGTGCAAAAATGATCATCTGTTAGGGTAAGTTATTTGTTTGTTAACAAGTGACCATGATATATATCTATGATTTGAGGCAACATGTTTGATCCATAGTGACCCGAGCGGTCATGACACAATATTAAATTATTAGGATCATTGAGCTTCCTACTCATGATAATATGTGATTCTACAACGTTAATTGTTGTATGGTATAACCCCATGGATAGTGCAAGCAGTTTCTCTAGTGTGATCTTCTGGCTTCCAACATTAAAAGTAATGTAAAGAAACTCTTTATTACCTTCATTACATGTTTCCATATGAAATCCGTTCATTCTAATGTCCTTAAAACTCAATAAATTTCTTCTCGAATTTCCTTAATATATAACATTATTTATGAATAAGTGGGTACCATTAAGTAACACCACGTGGGCTCTTTCTGTACCTTCAATAATCTTAGCGGGACCAACTATACTAGAAACATTTGTTGTATTATATACCAAGTCTAAGAAAAAAAATTTGTTTTTCAAAATGTTGTGGGTTGTCCCACTATCTACCAGACAAGTATCATCGCTTTCTCTTACTTTCAGATCTATACCTTTAACACGATTAAATATAAATTAAAATTCAATTCACAATCACATAAGCATTGTAAAAGAATGATAAAAACCATTCCATTAACTAATAAATGCTCAAATAAAGATATTAATAAATTTATTTACGCTCTAATGCTAAATCTAAAATATGACTCTATGTGATAATTGATTAAATTCATAAATTTCTAATTTGGCACAATTATTTAATTAGATTCTATTTTTAAACCAAATTAATTCAGTCCCTTAAACATGCAACTATGTGTGTGCGTGTGTCAAACCATAAATAAAACACGCGACACAAAATTTCAGGAAAAATTCCCGAAGGGAAAAACCTTTTATTTCTAGAACTTTGACAAGTTTACAAGACCATTGACTTACATACCATCTTGCTTTCGCCCACAAGAGTAACGCACAATGTCTTTGTCAAACCTCCAAAGTAACGGCTAGAAATAAATCAACAATGGTTCACACGCTGCTATACCACCAAGACGCGCAGTCCAGACACGCAGTCTAAAATCTTCACATGGACTCCCTCCACAATAGCACGCAGTTGTCGGTTGCAGAGCTCTCCCCGCAAAGAATGAAAAAAGTAAAGTGTGTTCTTGAACACCAAAGCAATCCACCAAAGCATATGGGATTTTTTAGAATTGAAAACAAAAGGGATGAAAACCCTAAAAGAAGAAGTCAAAAAGAATTCTGCAGATTCGTAGTTTTATGTCTTTCAAAATGTTGGGACTTCTTAATGAAAACGAAACCATTTAATGAGTATTTATAGAAAATCGCACCGCCTCGATCGTTCAAACAAAAAGGAGATCTCGCCCGAACGAGTGCGTGTGTCGTTCAAGCGACTTCACGCGACAATGCAATGTCGTTCGAACGACAGAGCAAAGTCGTTTGAACGACTGGAACGTCAGAAAATATTATTTTACTATCCTCTCCAACACTTAAAAAAAATACTCATTCTTAAATTTTGACGAAAAAAGTCCGTTCCAACACCTAGAAAATATTTTGAAAAAATATCCCTAAGTTCTAAGTGCAAGGTTAAGGTATTTAAAACATAACCTTACCAAAGTAAACTTTGCGGAGGCTTTTTGATGAAGAACCCTGATATATTCGGATCCATCTTGATGTAGATTTCTCTTGAACTTCTTCGACAGTTGTAACGATATACGACATAATTAATTGTGACGGACATTTATAAAAATATGCCCTTACACTAAACTACTAGTGTCTCAATAGTAAATATGAAACAGATAAATAAATAAACAAAACATATTCATTTAGGTCTTCAGGATCATCTTTGGTGGTTCTCTAAGAATGTTATTAAATGTGTCATAATTAATACCATTTCCATCCTCACCTTCATAAAAATAATTGAAATTGAGATTAGTATCATCAAATTTCGAACGGTCTTTGAGATTTTCCACAATGTTTGTCTTCACTCCATTTTTTAGGCCTGATATTTTCAACCAATTTCTTGGACGAACGATATGTACTTGTCCAATGCCCACTATGGCCACATCTATGACATATATCATATGGATTTGGTGTACTTTGATTCTGATTCCATTAATAATTATGATCATTCCACTTTTGGTGGTTGAATTTTTTATTTTTTCTAGGGCCTTGATTACGAAAGCTACCTCTTCTAGAGTTTCCACGACCCTTCTGCATATTTTCTTGACCTCTTTCATTATTCTAAGCAGATTTAGCATTCACTTCAGGGAGTGATACAAATCCAGTGGGTCTAGATGTATGATTCTTTATTAGTAAGTAGGAGCATGAGATTAGTTTCGAGTAACTTTTAAACCCTCGCTCTCGATATTGCTGCTGCAGGAGCGTGAAAAGTTGAGAAAGTTTTCTCATCTGGATCTCCCACCTTTTCCCCATATAGCTTTTGCTTGGAGGTAATTTTAAATACAATGGAATTGTATTCAAACACAGTCTTAAAATCTTAAAATCTCAAGTTGAGTTATTCATGGCATTCACATGGAAGTATGATCGATTTTTTTTTTCATAATTCTCCATAAGGGAATTCCATAATTTTAGAGGATCTTTCACAATTAGGTACTCACTTTTCAAATCATTATGTATGTGATGCCTAAGGAATATCAGAGCCTTAGATTTATCCTTCCAGGACATGGTATTTTCAAGTGTTATTGCATCACCAAGGTTCCAAGATTGTAGATGAAGTTCAATATCTTGAGACCAATTAAGATAATTCACCCCAGAGAGTTCAAGTGGTTCGAATTCGAGTTTAGAAATATTTGACATTTTTAGATTGGTCAATTAATAAATTATAATCAGAAATATGTAATGCATAATAAAGAAAAATAATAACTTAATATTCATTTGAATATCATGTGTGCAATTAGGACTTTAAGTCCTTGATTTTAATAAGTAGAACTTTCGGTTCGTGCTATTTATTTATAAGAACTTAAGATCAACATATAAAATAATTAAACTTTTGATCAATTTTATTAAGTATAAGGACTTCAAAGTCCCTACCTTATTTTGTCTAAACTTCAAATTCGATTAGAGTTTTTTAAAAATTACTTGGAACTTCAGGTCCAAATTATTTGGGGACATTTAATGTTCTTTACTCTATGATACAAATAATCAAAACTTTGGATTTTGATTGAGGGTATATATTCTTTGGAACTTCATATACATAATTTAAATAGCAATTCAAGTCCCAAATTCAAAGAGTAATTGGGAACTTCAGGCCCCACTTAATGGGAACTTCAAGTCCAAAATATTAAATCAAAACTTCAGGTTTGAATAAAGAAAAAATTGAATGTAAATAATTATTAGGGTACTTTAAGTATTCCTTAACCTATTATAGAAAATAATCAAAAACATCAGGTTTGATTTTACGGCACAATTTATTATCATGTCCAAAAATTTGAACATCAATTGTGAACTTCAGGACGTAAAAATTTAAATAAGAATCGGGAACTTCCAACCCCAAATTTTAAATAGAATTTAAGAACTTGAGACCACAAAATTTTATATTGCAATTGGGAACTTCAGGCCCCATATTTTAATAGCAATTGAGAACTTGTAGCCACGAAATTTTATAATGGAATTAGAAACTTCAACCCCCAAATTTTTAATAATAATGATTTTAAATTTAACTAATCAAGATTGTAATTTTGAAAAAGTTAAAGGTTAAATTATGAATGGATAAACTAAAAAAAATACAAGTATATAAAATTGTTAAATTTTTTGGAAGTGAGGCATATTAAACTATATGAGATAACATGTGTGCTACAACATAGATATATGATTACTCCAATAGTAGGAAAATAGGGTTTTTAGCGAAATGTACATGTATACAAGAATCTTTTTTATTCTTATTAATATGTTACATATATTGTGTTATAAAACATAAGGTGGTCACATATATGTGTGTTGAAGAGACAAGTCAATAATACAAGGGCCACAAAATAATGGCTCAAACATATTTCCCATGTGTCGTTAATGAAGAAAAATATCAGAGATAAAAGACAAAAGAGATAAGAAATACATACATCAGATCATAAAAAAAATTATAATCAGATCATAAGAAAAGATTTTATGGTCAGACCCTTTTATTCTCATATATAAGACCCATCGTATATTTTTGTTTCATAAACATATAGTATTCCTATGAGGAATAGATCACATATTATAGGGTATATATATATATAAAGAAAATGATGAATACCCATTGTTGATGTAAAAAATTAGATCATATCTAATTATTCAATCATAGATAAATAAATGAGACAAAGAATTTTTAAAGTGGTTCAGCCTTATAAGAATGGCCTACGTCCACTGTTATGGTATTGCTGATTGTATGGGAATTCTCGATTACAAGTTATCTCAAGAAATTCCGGTCCCCCTCCAATGAGGATTGTACAATGTATTTATAGCCCTGGGGCTGTAATGTGAAAGGGTAATACATTAAATAATGTACATATTAAAGGGTGATACATTTAATGCTCCTTAAGCGTATGCGTTTGAATGATAAGCATTTAATGAATAATCAAACTGTAGGTTATCCTGCTATTAATGCTTTGTTCGAGGTGCAGCTCGGACCGCCTGAGTTTGTCGAACCGCCTAAGCTTCTCGGTGCTCAAGAGTTCCTTGGAGAATTCTCGTTCCTCGGAGCGTACGAGTTCCTCGGGGAATCAGTGTTCCTCGTTGTAGTATGATTCCTCGGAGCGTGTGAGTTCCTCGAAAGTGTTTGTTGTTGCCACGTAGACAGCCACGTGTCTTCACTTTATTGATCCATGTCAGCAGACTAAATTTGGTATCAACAAAAGCCCCCAATGTTTCATAGTTCGAAATTTGAGGAGTGTGGAACATTCTTTCTCGGAATATGGTAGCTTTAAATAGTCCTCCGGATTTTTAGGAGTGTTCGCCTTGTATTTATTTCTCTTTCCAAATTCGTAGAATCAGGCTTTTTAAAATTTTTATAACCGCCTCGATCTTCGCGTACTTTTTATCCTTCTAGCCACTGGTAGCGTAATCGTTTCTTCTCGCTTCGATTGTCGCACCCTTTTTGTTCCTCTAGCCGCCGGTAGCGTAATTATTTCTTTTTGTAATCATTACTTTACCATTTCCCAAGGCAGAGTATTTAAACTTCACAAACACTCCCATCGTCTTCTACCTTTTCAAATTTGTATTTTCGAGTTTTCCATTACCTTACTCTCTTGTGCGTTCATCCTTTTCACCGTTCGTTGTCAACAGATTCACTCTTTTTCTGTAAGATCTTCTTCTTCATTTCCTTCTTTCATCATGGTTTATATTGTATAATCTCTTGATAAGTTTCGCTCTGATTTTTCTATTCCCTCCTGGGTTGTTCTGGAAGAGCTTTCTGAGCCTTCTGACTATTTCCGTTTGGCTGAGGGACATTGGTTCCCCAACCTCTTTATCGCTGAGTGTGGATTTTCTTTTCCGCCCAATCCTCTATGTTTGGAATTTTGTCAATATTTTGACGTTGTTCCTGCAAGAATAGCCCCCAATACATGGAGAATAGTTAATGGGGTGCATAGGTTAAATAAAATTCATGGAACTCGCATAAGAATTCCAGAAATCATGTTTTGCTATAGACGGGCAGTTGGTGATAGCACCTTTTATTTAAAAACTAGAATTTTAAATATGCTTTAGTGGTCAATCTCCCGGATGCCAATAGGGACTATTTTGAGCATGGAGTTGTTATAAAAAATTGGCAACATGCTCCTTTATCAGGAGATGAAGTGTATCAGAGTCCCAGATGCCCTCCCTATGGCAATGGGATAGGTTATTTTCATTTTATTTATTTTGAAATCATGCTTCTTCTGCGTTTGACAAAATGTGCCACTGATATTTCAATGTTTATTTATTTGCAGTTGATAGCAAAAGAAAGTGTCCAAAAGAAGAAGAAGTGAATATAAGGCACTTAAAACTTATCTGGAGTTGGCATCAGAGTGTTGCCGACGAGCATATTAGGTCAGCCTCGTATCTGCTGCAGTACAAGAGCTACACCACTTCTTTCACTGCTCGTCCGGTGATAAGTGACGCAGAGCCAGTACCAACTTCCACCAGCTCCTCGCTTGAATCACACATTCCTTTAAGTGAAAGGATGAAGAAGAGAAGACCTCCCACCCTTTTTGAGAAACCTGCCTCTGGTGCTGGAGAGGCAAAAATACATAAGATTGACGTCCCAGTGGAGGGGACAAAGAAAACTGATGGACCTTCCTCGTCTGCCCTTGTTGTGAAGGTTGTCGAGAAGCCCCCAGTAGCTCCGAGCAAGTCTGCTGCTCCAGGAGAGGTGATTGTAATATCACCGACCAAGAGTTCCTCCTTGGTTGAATCTATTCCTGCTCCCCTGAGGAAGCTGAAGAAGAGCTCCTCGGTCAATTTGGCTGACACCATCTCTCAGCCCCCAACTAGTGGAGTTCCCACTTTCGTTCCCCCGAGCTCTACCATGAGCTCGGTAAAGACTTGGATCATTCCCGAGATCCAAGGTATCGAGGAAAACCTTTCTCGGGATATGGTTACCTCTTTGGAAGCTCACCACATTGCTTCTGTAAGTCCTTTTACTTTGAACTTTTCATCTTTTCCTTATTATGTCTGTCTCTGACTTTCTTTCATTTTCTTTTCACAGTTGGTGAGCTGCTTCAATACAATTTTAAAGAAGGATGAAGCTATTAAAGCTTCTAGCTCCTCGTCTGGTGTAGAGGAAGCTTTGATGGGCTTGGGACAGTCTCTGAAAGAGTCTCGCGAAAAATATGCTGATGATAAAGCAACTTGGGAGAAGAAGCTTGCCTCCACCAAGCAAGAGAAGGCTCGAGTTGTTGAAGTCTCCCAGGAGTTGGAGAAGAATATAAAGGACTTGGAAGGGAAGAATGAAAAGCTTGACAAGAAGCTCAAAAATGCTGGAGATCTTGAGAATAAGCTCAAGGTTACTGAGGAAGAATTGCTGAAAATAAATTGAAGATTGCTGAAAACCTTCTGTCCGAGCAGCGTTCCTCGGAGAAGTTGAAGAGAAAAGTGGCTGTGAAGAAGTCTTTTAGCGCTGGCTGGGACAAAGGGTGGAACAAGGGGTTGGCTGCCATGATGTCACAAGTAGAATATGACAGCCTCAAGTACTTCAGGGATGGATGGGTCGCTGCTCTACAGGAGATGAAAGTGGATGAAAATTTCGAACTCTTTCAGCGACACATCCCTAGTCCCCCTCTAACTCCTGAAGAAGAAGAAGAGGACGAAGCTGCCTCCAAAGAGTCTTCTATGGTGATGGGAGATCATCCCCCAGCCATCCTGCCTGTTATTGAGGAACTTCAGCAGCTCGCTACTTCCTCCGAGCAACCTCCAGCACTTCCCCAGCTACTATTTGTTCCTTCCGAGCAACCTACTTCCTCGTCCCAGCCTCTCGAGAATGTTTTGGGAGATAAGGAAAAGATGTAGAGTTGTTCGGGTTTCTCTTTATATTTTTCTTTTGTCAAATGTAACCATGAACATGTAACTCTGATCCTTGATATAATAAAACTTGAATTTTTATTCTTGCATACTATTGTCTCTTCTTCATACTTAGTTGGTACTTTTATTGATTACTGCTTCTTCTTTCTCTACTAGTTTCTAGCCAGGATGGAATTACTATCTGCTCATGATACCAAGCTGTTGAGGTAATGCAATGATTATTTTAAGGTTGGCCATACAAATCTAAGCGCAGCACAAATTGTCGACATCCTCAGCTAAGATGCTTCGAAACAGGAGGTTGAGGCCTACCAATACTTGAAGACCCTTCTTGATCATGCAATGGCCAATAATGTGGCTTATTATGACATTATCGAGGATCTCCAAAGCATTATTGAAGACCTTCAGCAGCAATACAAAGAATCCACTGCTGACAAGGGGTATAAGAAGAAGTATCAGCAACTCAATGCTGACAAGGGGTACGAGAAGCATTTTGCTGGCTACGAGGTGAGGGAGAGAACTCTGAGGGGTGAGGTCGAGGAGTGCATACAAATAGCTGAACTATTAGAGCAAGAGAATAACAACCTGTAAAGATAATTGTCAGAGTTGAAGTCTGCAGCTTCCACTTCAAAAGCCTTGATCCCAGTGACTGATGAGGGATTCTCGTTCTTGGAGGTCGAGAACGCCAACTTGAGGGATGAGTTGGAGACCTTGAAGAGAGATGGCCCATCTACATCTTCTCGTGGACGAGCAAGAGCTCCTCGGGGACGAGCAAGAGCAACTCGAATTCCTATCGAGGAACAGAGGACTCAATCTGCCTTAGAGAACCAAGCCTTCCAATTAATGGCAAAAAACCAGGCGTTGGCTGAAATGTCAAAGAAGATCAGGGACCTGGAAGTGCAGCTTTCTGTGCAGCAGTCAGTCTTGGAAAATAAAGAACTCTTCATCAAAAATATCCACGAGCAGCTGGAAAAACTGACATATCAATTCCACAAACAACCCAGGGAGTTATAGATGGCTGGATACAACGAAGCTTTATACCACTTGGACGATCGTATCCAGAATGCCAATAATGAGGGCTACAAGCAAGGTTGGTTGAATGCCTTAGGTGTGCTGCAACTCGAACAGGGTCATTACTTGTGGGACTATCATGATCCTGGGCTGCTCGACCTACCCGTGCCACCATTCAAACTTGATATGAGTTGGATCCCTGCTCGGGCCATTCCTCGATGCTTAATTTCTAAGTATCTCGGCGACTACAATCTCCATTCAAGTGTTGAGATATCTCATCCCGAGCATCTTCTAGATCGACCATCCTTGATGAATATCAGGACGTTAAAAGATTTGAACTTCATAAACTCTCCTTTTGCTTTAAATGATCCGCCTGCTGGCGAGGAACCTGTTTCAAAAGCAGTGGGGAAGAAACCAATAGAGTAGGAATATCGATATAATAAATTTGTATACATTTCATTATCAATGTAATTTGTTTTTGATTTAATGAAAGACTTTTATTTTTGTTCGCAATCTTAATTGCTATTGTCTTGTAAAATACTTTACATTTGTGCATGTATGTCTATTTTTAAAAAAATAACAATATTGTTTTGTTTTGTGTTGTTTGTCGATCAACTTATTGTCGACTAGCTTGAATTTGTGGTAGTCATAAAAATTACTAAGTTATTCCTCGACCAACTTACTAAGTTGTTTCTCGACCAACTCACTAAGTTGTTTCTCGACCAACTTACTAATAATTTTAAAAAGTCATGAGTATCAATAATTTTGATTAATCATTTTCTAGTATTCATAAAGTGTTTACGACCAACCAAGGTAGTAAATTTCCTTCTCGACCAACTTCAGTTAGTGGGTTTTTATCCCCGACCAGCCATAGTTAGTGGATTTTTCCTCTGCGACCAACTTTTAGAACTTTTTGAAATAATTTTACCTCCCGACCAACTCAAGTTGGCCTTTTCGAGAATATAATTATTTCCTAACCGACATAAGTTGGTATTTTTAGGAATATTTTTATTTCCTGAGAAACATATAGTTTTATTTCCCTTAGGAATACAAGTTTTACTTCCCGGAGGAATACAGGTAGCTTTACTTCCCGGAGGAATACAGGTAGCTTTACTTCCCGGAGGAATATAGGTTTTACTTCCCGGAGGAATATATTTGTTTCTCGACTAACCTTAGCTGGTGTTTTCGAGAAAAATTTTGAGTAGCCCAAGTTTTGCCGAGTTTCGCCGAGTAGTGTGTAGCACTAGTATTCCCCAAAAAAAAATTTCAATAAAAGGAGAAAATTCACATCAATGATAATACTTGCGCAGGTGCTCTGTGTTCCATGCATTCTTAAACTCCTCCCCTTCTAAAGTTGCTATTCGGTAAGTTCCTGGTCGAAAAACTTCTGTAACTCGGTATGGCCCATGCCAGTTTGCCTCCAGTTTATTGTGCTTTTGAATTACTTTCTTCAGCACATAGTCTCCTTCTTTCAGGTCGTACTTCTTCACCCTCTTATTGTAGAATAGAGTTGTTCGTTGTTGGTATGCAGCATTTCTGATGGCTGCTTCTTCTCTAACTTCCTCCAGCATGTCTAAATCCAATCTTCTCATTAAGTCGCTGACAGGGGAATTAAAATTCAGTACCCTGTGTGTTGGGAGGCCCAACTCGGCAGGTATAACAACTTCACTTCCAAACGCTAGCATATATGGAGATTCTCCAGTTGCTACTCGGGGAGTAGTCCGGTAAGCCCACAGTACTGACTGTAACTCGTTGATCCAATTTTCTTTCGCATCGTCCAGTCTTTTCTTCAAACCATTCAGCAGTCTTCTGTTTGTCACTTCAGTTTGTCCATTACTTTGAGGATGGCCTGGTGCTGAGTGGATCTTCAAAACATTTGATTGATGACAATAGGCAGCGAACTCCTCGTTATCAAATTGTGTTCCATGGTCTGTGATGAAAGCATGAGGAAGACCATATCAACAAATGATGTTCTTCCAAATAAATTGATACACCTTCGCATACGTCATATCAATGAGAGGCTCAGCTTCTACCCACTTAGTAAAATAATCCACTGCGACGACGAGGTATTTGAACCTTCCTATGGTCGTTGGCAGTGGCCCTACCAAATCTATTCCCCATATGGCAAATGGCCAAGGGGAAGTGATGGGTGTCAACAATGCTTGTGGAGTTCTTCGAATGGAGGACAAGCGCTGGCACTTGTCACATTTGTTGCATAGGCTATACAATCAGCCCTCATCATCGGCCAGTAGTATCCCTGCGTCATCATCCTTTGCAAAAGCGTCCGACCTGCTACATGGGCTCCACAGGACCCTTCATGGATCTCTTTAATTAATTCTTTCACCTCGGAGGGATGTACACATCAAACCTCCCATAATTCCTCGTCTATATAAAATATCGTTAGTTAATACATACCGAGCAACTTTAAACTTCAATTTCTTGGCTGCGAGCTTGTCAATTGGTAATTCTCCCTCCTCAATATATGCCCTGATGGGATCCATCTAAGATGGTCCTAAATCAAGAGTGATAAAGTTCATCGCCAAATCTTCATCTATACTCCGACCAGCTAAAACTTCAATTGGGATTGTTCTTCGTAGCTCGGTAGGAGTAACTGATGCTAATCGAGCTAGGGCATCTGCTCTTGCATTCTCCATTCTTGGTATTCTGACCAGCTGAATAGCAGCAAATTCTGATACCAACTCCATCAACTTTGCATGGAATTTGATCATTTACTCTCCTTTGGCTGCATATATTCCCAACATTTGATTTACAATAAATTAGGAATCACTGAAGACAATAATTTGCTTCGCCTCCATAATTTTTACCAAATTAAGACCTGCAATCATGGCATCATACTCAGCCTCATTATTGGAAGCTTTGAATTGGAAACGTAGGGCGTATTCCATGTCGACCTCGTCCGGAGTGCTCAAAACTATCCCTGCCCCACTGCCTGTTGTACAAGATGAGCCATCTACATATAGCCTCCATATAGGTAACTCGTCTTCAAACTTCTGATCTGACAGAGTTCCTCGGTGAAATATTTGTTGCTTCTTTTCTTCTTCCCCTAATATTTCTCGCTCTTCGTCGATCATCTTTTCTTGCCCTTTTACCAACTGGAGTTGGTCTGAGCTCGAATTTGATGATCTTGTAACATCCACTTTCCCTTTTACCAACCGGAGTTAGTCTGAGCTTGTGTTTGTTGATCCTGTAACATCCACAGGTTGATCAGTGAGAAACTTTTGCTCCTCGGGGGTATCAGGATAAGTGAACTCTGCTATAAAATCTGCTACAGCTTGCCCTTTAAGCGATGATCTGGGTTCATAGACTATATCATATTCTTCGAGCTCTATTGCCCAGTACATCAATCTCCTTGATTTTTCTGGTTTATGAAGGGCTTATCTCAATGGCATATCAGTATATACAACTATAGTATGAGCCTGGAAGTATGGCCTCATTCTTCTACTCGCCTCAATCAGCGCCATTGCTAACTTTTCCAGCTTTGGATATCTGATCTCTGCTCCTCGGAAGGCCTTACTTGTGTAATAGATTGGTTTTTGTACTCCATCCTCCACTCTTATCAACGCCGAGCTAACTGCATTCTCCGATACTGCTAGGTACAAGTATAATTTTTCTCCCATCACCGTCCTGGACAACAGTGGAGGTGCTCCCAAGTATTTCTTTAAGTCTTGAAAAGCATTCTCACATTCATCATTCCACTCAAAAGTCTTTCGAAGTGTCTTGAAGAATGGGAGACATCGATCAGTTGCTCGTGATACAAATTTGTTGAGTGTTGCTACTCGTCCTATAGGACTTTGCACCTCTTTCTTCGTCGTTGGAGATCGTAGCCCTAATAGATCTTTGATCTTTTCATGATTCGCCTCAATGCCTCGTTGGTTGACAATGTATCCGAGAAACATGCCTTCTCATACTCCAAATATGCACTTCGTCGTGTTCAGCTTCATTTGGTATTTATCTAGTTGATCAAAAGTCTGACTTAAGTCAACTAGATGATCAGCAGCTTTTTTTCTCTTCGCCAGCATATCATCAACATAGACTTCCATATTGCAACTGATTTGTTCAACAAAGACTTTGTTCATCAGCCACCGATATATCGCACCTGCATTTTTCAGACCAAAAGGCATAACATTATAACAATAAGTTCCCCTAGGGGTAATGAAAGAAGTACTCTCCCTGTCTTCAGGTTTCATTTTAATTTGATTGTAGCCAGAATAAGCATCCATGAAACTCAGCAGCTCATGTCCCGAGGTAGCATCGACTAGTTGATCAATTCGGGGTAATGGAAAGTGATCATTTGGGCATGCTTTGTTGAGGTCGGTGAAGTCTACACACATCCTCCATTTGTTGTTCTTCTTATTTACCATCACCACATTGGCTAACCAGTCCGGATATTTAACATCTTCAATGAAGCAAGCTTTCTGGAGCTTCTCGACTTCCTCCTGTATAGCTTGATTCTTCTTGGGGTTGAACACTCTTCTTCTCTGCTTCACTGGTTTGATTTCCTTATTCATATTGAATTCGTGACATAAGAAATTTAGATCTATTTCGGGCATATCCTCATGACTCCATGCAAAAGTTTGCTTTCTACTTCTAAGGAAGGTTATCAATTCCTATTTCAGTGAGGCTTCCAACGACAAACCTACTTGAGTAGTTCGTTCAGGGTGTTCGTCGTCCAGGATGATGTTTTCAGTAGCTTCCACCACTTGACCCTTCACGAGTTGTGACTCATCTCTAGGATCCAATATTTCAATTTCTTCTCCTTCTTCCACTTGATAAGTTGTAGTCTTTTTCCTTGATTCCTTCAGTTCCTCTTGCTCGGCGGATGAATAATAGCATTCCCGAGCTACTTTCTGGTCACCTTTCACAATTCCTACTCCAAAATTTGTTGGAAACTTTAGGCATTGATGCACTGTAGATGGTACAGCCTCGAACTTCTTCAATCCTACTCTTCCCATGATGATATTGTATGATGATTGAACATTCTTATCCATCACGAAGAAACGTATTCTTTATGTTCGACAAGCAGGCCACGTGCCAATGAATATATCCAACTTGATCGTCCCAAGTGGAAATACTTTCTCACCAGCAAAACCGAGGAGGGGTCTATGATAAGGCTCCAGTTGAGATAGCTTTAGATTTAACCTATCGAAGCACGAGTAGAACATAATGTCTGCCAAGCTACCATTGTCGACCAGTATTCTTGAAATTATAACCTGCTTCATCCTCATCTTGATCACCAGTGGGTCATCATGAGGATATAGAACACCTGCAAGGTCATTCTTTGAGAACCCAATAACAAACTTCTCTTTGTTCACCTTTCTCGGGCGATCCTCCTCAGCTAGATTTATTCATTGAATGTAAGAGCTAGCTTGATCCTCACAGAGGTAAGCTTTTCTCTCGGCAGTAAGGTCTCCTCCTCCTGCATCTCCACCTATTATAACATTACAGTCAAATGACCCAAAGCGTATTGAAAATACCTCTCGTTCTGGCTGCCTTGGTCTCTTGGGAAGATCGGGGTCATCTTCGGGATCAACTTCATGGTTTCTTTTCTTGTTCTCCTCTGCTCGACGAGGAGATCTAGACCTCTCTCTAGTTCGATCGTTTTTTCTTCTTTCGCTTCCACGATCAACGTACTTTGCCAGCTTTCCTCGTCTGATGAGTGTTTCAATCTCATTCTGAAGAGCTATGCAATTTTTTGTCATATGGCCATGATCTTTATGAAACTCGCAATACTTTGCCTTATTCCTCTTGTCAGGATCTGCTTTCATTTTCTCTGGCCAGTTTAATTCCTCGTTACTCTTGATTTCTTCTAGAACATGGTTGATGTCCTTTTTCAAAGGAGTATAATTATCGAATTTCTTCATTGCATCCCATACCGACCTCGTTCTTGAATGTTTGTCATTACCATTGTTCTTATGCTCTTTCTTCTTAGCTTTATCATCTTCCTCCTTGGTTTCTTTGGCATCCATGTTCTTCTTCGCAGCCATAGCTTCCTCGGCATTCATAATCTTGGACGCTTTTCCCATCAGATCCGACATGGTTCTAGGTGGATCTTTGGCCAAAGTATAGTACAACTTGTTGGGCAGTAGTCCACTCATCAAGGCGGTAATCATTATCTTCTCTTCATAATCAATGACTTCAAGTTTCTCGTTATTAAAACGAGTTATATAATCTCTGGTACTCTCACCAGCCTTTTGTCTAACACTTAACAAATGCGCTACTCGTTTAACTGGCTTTGCCCCAAAATAGAAATTCCCAATGAATAACTCGTCCACTTGAAGAAAAGTTGAAATCTTACCCCGAGGAAGATTATTATACCATATTTGAGCAGATCCGGTAAGAGTTCTCGAGAATTCCCTACATCTTATCTCATCTGGAACAGCATAGATGTCGGTTGCATCTTAGTATTGTTCTATATGAAGGACAGGGTTTGTCTTTCCATCATATTTGGGGGTCACAACAGGTGCTTTGAATTTTGATGGTGTTGGAAAATCTACAATAGCCTGGACAAAAGGTGTTCCTCGAACAAAAGTTCGTTGTAGAGGATTCTTAGATTTAACCATTTCTCCCAATCTATCCTCCAGCCTTTGAATAGAGCCTTTCCAAGCATAGTTTCCTTCCTCGGGCCTGTTGGTTCGAGCAGTTGATCGCGTTGAGGTGGCTTCTTGGGATTTATCTTGATGAGCAACTGGTCGCGACTGGGCAGATCCTTCCCTTAAGTCTGATGGTCGTCGAAAACTCCTCGATGGGGCTCTAGGAGGACTTTTGCTCCTCCTAGGACCTAATCGATCAAAAGGAGATACTCTGCTTAATCTTTCCAGCGCACAGGTCCTTTCTAGGGGGAGAGTGACACGTTATTCAGTATCTGTGGCTCGCACTGACGAAGTTCGTCCAGGTTGATAAGAAAAATCTTCAGACTCCTCATTGCGATATGAATTGGTACGTCTAGTACGTGAAGAAAATATATGGGTATTTCTTTGAATACTTCGTGGTATTGAATGGATTGGTGCACCGCCATGGAGGGTTTGTATGAGTTGATGCATAGTTTCTTGCATGACGGTCTGGCCCTGAGCCAGATTTGTCATTATTCCAGCCAGATCCGGAATATTTGGCGGAGCAGGTGGATTTGGAGGGCTTCCAGCGTTTAGATTGCTTGATTTTGGAATATCAGCTATTTGTGATGGATTGTTTTTTATGGAAAATGATATTACCAGTCATTTCCCACAGACGGCACCAATCAGTTGATGTAAAAAATTATATCATATCTAATTATTCAATCACAGATAAATAAATGAGACAAAGAATTTTTAAAGTGGTTCAGCCTTATAAGAATGGCCTACGTCCACTGTTACGGTATTGCTGATTGTATGGGAATTCTCGATTACAAGTTATCTCAAGAAATTTCGGTCCCCCTCCAATGAGGATTGTCCAATGTATTTATAGCCCTGGGGCTGTAATGTGAAAGGGTAATACATTAAATGATGTACATATGAAAGGGTGATACATATAATGCTCCTTAAGCGTATGCGTCTGAATGATAAGCATTTAATGAATAGTCAAACTGTTGGTTATCCTGCTATTAATGCTTTATTCGAGGTGCAGCTCGGACTGCCTGAGTTGCTCGGACCGCCTAAGCTTCTCGGTGCTCAAGAGTTCCTCGGAGAATTCTCGTTCCTTGGAGCGTACGAGTTCCTCGGGGAATCAGTGTTCCTCGTTGTAGTATGATTCCTCGGAGCGTGTGAGTTCCTCGGAAGTGTTTGTTGTTGCCACATAGACTTCCATGTGTCTTCACTTTATTGATCCATGTCAGCAGACTAAATTTGGTATCAACACCCATCTAAATTGATACACAAGTCCATGAGTGAGAAGAAAAGAACCTGATAATAAAAAGACGATAATAGTTGGTGTGGATAAATATTTTATGGTCTGCTTTGTACGTTGTTATAATAAACAGGGCACAGAGAGAATTTTAGAGAGAGGAGGGGTTTCGTATTAATTGGTATGTCAATAATCGGGGTTCATCGCATATTTATTGTACAATTTGGTAGAGTCCTAATACAAGTGGACATCCATTTAAATAGTATAAATACAAGGAGAATATATCCGTAGGTACCTCACGCGCCTCTAGTGACGCATCAAGTCCCACGCGCGTTAAAACATGTCAATCAATCTCGTTCGTTTAAAAAAATAACTCCATTATTTTTGCTTGCCCAAAATTACCCCTGCAAATACCCAAACTCACGAAAAAAAAAAAGCAATTTGCACGCTGATTCGATTCACCGTGCAATTCAATTATCAAATCTGATCAAGATTATCAAATGTCATGCATTTAATGAGTATTGTGTCAACATTGAAAAGCTAAAAACGATCAGTACCTTCATCAGTTCATTTAAGGAAAACTTGAACAACTATTTATCTAGTTTTTGATTTACATTGGTATGTTCATCATTTTCATGTGATTCAATCTCTAAATAGGTACATTGAAGTTACTATGATTTGTTACATTTTGTATTAAATTAAGTTTTTACTTAAATTAGGGTTTCATATGCTTACGCTTTGTTAGGAATTCATACGCTTAGTGTTTATAGGTTTCATATTAGTGTACACAATTTGTTAGCTTTTAAATATGCACTGATTAAGAAAATGTATCTATTTTCATCTCTAAATGTACATGTAACTTTTATTTATAACGACATTAAAAGTGTTTAAACTTTTTAGTAAACTTATCTATGTATCATCTTTATAAGCTTTCATCAGTGCATTTGGGGCAAATTTAAGCAATTATTCATCAAATTTTGGAGTTACATTTGTACCTTCATCATTTCTCAAATGATTTAATATCTATCACACTTCTTATTACACATGATTGTATGTTAGGTTTAAAATTAAACTAATTTCTTACTTAGATTTTAACATTTCATATTCTCTTACACAAAATAGTTTGTTAGCGTTTAAAAATGCATCGATCAAACAAATCTACCTATCTTCATAACTGTAAATTTTGAACATACAACTTGCATTTTGAACATCTTTGACAAGGGTTAAAATTTTTAGGAAATTTATCTTTGTTATTTCTATATAACTTTACTACAATATAAAATTAAATTTATAAAAAAAAACATGCATAGTCCATCTACCAAAAAAATCGAGATCCAAACACACTACAACCATGGCCGGAATAAAAAGGATGGTGGAAAATGAGGTTAAGGTGTCCATGAGGGTTAAGAAAAATTTATCTGTTGTAATTCCCAATGATAATTCGAATGGGCCGAAAAAACAAATATTTGAGAGAACGTGGAGTGAGTATAATGAGATTGAGCTTATAAAGGAAATGGTTGACTATACCGCAATGCAGAGGTGTGACCCGTTTAGAAATAAGCTGCATTTTCATAATTTTATCAAGAAATCAGTGCATGTTGATGTCAAGAACCAGTTGTTTGCGAAGCCAAGGAGGCTTAAGAAGACGTATGAGAACAATGCAACATCTTGTGAAACAATTTATTTATTTCTACCTTATGCATTTAAGTAATTAGTTTTATAAAGGATTTGCACATAATACTTGATAAAGATTTTAGTGAATTTATCTATGTTCTTCCTTGAATGTGCAAAGCATTTATAATGTTTGAATCCATAAATATACATAGGCTAATAAGTTGAATGCATATGATATTTTGGTTAACAAACCAACATGTAGCTATCCAGGATATGTAGATATATCAGGAGCAAACATAATAATGTGAAGTTTTTTGCTTATAGATTATCTAATATATCTATCTTCATCATTGAATGTACATACAAATTTTATTTTGAACAATATTAAAGGTTGTGAAAGTTTTTATTAAATTTATTTGTGTTTTGTCACAATTTTTTATATATACTAATGTTCTCTCCTATTGGTTGCAATTCAGGTATCGAATATAATATATGCATACAACAACAAATGAGGGAATTGAATACATTGTTTGACCTATTATGTAGGCAATACCACATGCATTTTGAACTCCATCAACACTTGTTAAAGCTTTTATAAAATTTATATGTGTCCTTCACGGAATGAGAAGAGAGACAGTGATGTTGTCACACTTTGTTGCATATACTAATCTACTATGTTATTGGTTATGATGTGTCCCAATGGGGTGCCGCTGGCACGAACCACAACAAATAAAAGAGTTCAATAGGTTTTGTGAAACAATTTATCTATGTCCACTATATGCATTTAACTTATAGAAGAGTTTAGTAGTTTGAAATACCAAAATCTAAAAAAAATTAACTTAGATATATTTACAGCTAATAAAATGGTTTCTTATTCTTTCACAAGTATTAGAAAAATGGTTAGTACAAGAAGTTCTGCAAGGACGAGCCTGAAAGAAAATGGAACGAGTTGGAAGTTCCATTAGCTTCATCAAGTTCAAGGTAAAATTCTTTTCTTTATTAGTTAGCATTGCGAATTTCTTCTATGATATTGAAATGCTTGATATATATCTAAAAACAGTGTACTTTGTTACTTATTTTTTATTTGAAAACATTTATCGAAACTCAATTAGTACTAATGTGTTACTGGAAAGCCAAGGAGGCTTAAGAAGAGGTATGAGAACAATGCAACATTTTATGAACCAATTTATCTACTTTCACCTTATCCATTTAAGTTATTATCATTGTAAAGCCTTTGCACATAACATTTGATAAAGATTTTAGTAAATTTATCTATTTTCTTCCTTGAATGTGCAAAAAAAATTATAATGTTTGAATATAAATATACATAGGTTAATAAGTTGAATGCGTATGATATTTTGGTTAACAAACCATTATGTAGCTATTCATGATACGTAAAAATATCAAGAATAAACAGAATAATGTTGAAGTTTGTTGCTTATAGATTAGAAAATCTATCTATTTTCAGCATTGAATGTGCATACAAATTTTATTTTGAACATCATTAAAAGTTGAAAGTTTTAATTAAATTTATCTATGTTTTGTCACTTTGTTGCATTTACTAATGTTCTCTCCTATTGGTTGCAATTATGGTATTGAATATGATTCACGCATCCACAACAAATAAGAGACTTGAATACATTGGATGACCTATTATGTAGGCAATACCATATGCATTTTGAACTCCTTCAAAACTGGTTAAAGTTTATATTAAATAAATTTATGTTCTTCAAGAAATGGAGCAGAGAGATTAAGATTGATGTTGTCACACTTTGTTGCATCTACTAATCTACTTTGTTATTTCTTGTGATTTGTCCCAACGGGATGCCGCTGGCACGGACCATGATTAGGCATAAATTCTTCACATTTATCCCTTTAATTTCGATATTTTTATGATCACGTGCATTGTAAATAGCTTGAATTTGTCTCATGTCTATGATACTAATCCTTTTTGGCAAGTATTTCATATTTTGTGTATCTCTTATGTGTTTTACAAGTATTTCATGCAAGTTAGTGCGAAAGAGAACTCAAAACAGTGAAAGAAAGCAAGAAATGGGAAGTTTAAGGGAATTTTTGAAATTTTACAACCATATTCCGAAGGTGGATCCAACTGGATAGTGAAGAGTTTTCAATTATAAGAACACAGGAAAAAATGGCACCTCGATCGGAGCTACGGTGAAGAAGTTATGAAGTTTTGAAGATGAGAAAAGTCAAGAAGAAAATCTCTACATAAAATTTATTGGGCGATCCAGACCTTTTATTTTAAAAGGATTCGGGCCGCATTTTAGTCACGCTCAACGCCCGTTACAAAATTAGTAACGCTTTCTAAGTGTGACAAATTTTCAGATACGGGATTTTTATTTTTTCCTTATCTTTTAGCCAAAAGAGTTTAATGTTTTGGGGACTCTTCTAAATGACCTCTAGCCTATATATATAGTCATTAGGACTCTTTTTATTCATATTTCATTCATATAAAAACTCCATAATAAGTAGGAAGATCTAGGAGAAGAATTTATATATTTTGCACCTTTGATTTCTTCTTGCATGGTCTTGTTCTTCAATCTTGGTAACCTTTATTTTCAGTAACTTTATTATTATTTCTTATGTTTAATCTCTCTTTCCATGCAATTATGAGTTCATGAAACGTAAATAATGTAGTTTTCATTAATTTCACCATGTTAGGCTAGATTTTTAAGGGTTAGGATGCATGAACACAACCCGACGTGGTTTGCATGGGTATAAAATTAGTTCTCTAAATTTAATAATTGATTAGATCATGTAGTATGGTGATCACAAACGTTGTAGGACTTTTGATCTCGTTTGCCCTACGTAACTGGGATTCTTAAGAGTGCAACGCACGTGTATCTAATACGACACTTCTTTACTCATCTTTTGATTATATATGGTGCAGGCTACGATCCTTCATATATGTAATGCTTGGGAGTCCTAAAGACCAAGTTTGATCAATTAATTAATTTAGGACTAGTTTTGTACTGGGCAACATACTAGGAGTTGGGGGATTGTGTCCTTACCTTAATTTTCCAATTAATTTTAGTTAACTTCTTTATTTTCCCCCTTTTTCCTTTCTCTCCCCATCATCATCTTTTACACTGTATTTTTGAAGTAATAAATCAATTAAAACCTATCAAATATTCCCTGTGAATTCAATACCCAGACTCGCTGCTATACTCCATAAGAGTATAGTTAAAGTTTAGTTTTTTTTTTATTGTGGTCGAAAGCCGATAACAACGATTAGCATATTACACGGACGCTCAATTTTTCCACTCGATCGGACCACAACAAATGGAAGAGTTCAATAGGTCTTGTGAAATAATTTATCGATGTCCAATGTATGCATTCAACTTATTAGCAAATGTATATATATACACACAACCATTATAAAGGCTTTCAAATAACAATTGTTAAAGTTTCTAGTAAATTTATCTATATTTTTTCTTAAATTTGTAGCTAACATAGAAGAGTTTAGTAGTTTGAAAAATATTAAAAAATAAATAAACTTAAGTACATTTACAGTTAATAAAATGGTTTCTTATTATTTTGCAAGCTTTAGAAAAATGGTTAGTACAAGAAGTTCTGTCAAGGACAAGCATGAAAAGAAAAAAATAAATGGGTTGGAAGGTCCATTGGCTTCATTAAGTTCAAGGTACAATTCTTTTCTTTATTAGTTAGCATAGCGAATTTTTTCTATGATATTGAAATGCTTGATATATATATAAAAATAGTGTACTTTGTTACTTATTTTTTATTTGAAAACATTTATCGGAACATAATTAGTACTAATGTGTTGCTGGTGAAGCCAAGGAGGCTTAAGAAGAGGTATGATAACAATGCAACATTTTATGAATCAATTTATCTACTTTCACCTTATCCATTTAAGTTATTATCATTATAAAGCCTTTGCACATAACATTTGATAAAGATTTTAGTAAATTTATCTGTGTTCTTCTTTTAATGTGCAAATATTTTATAATGTTTGAATGTATAAATATACGTAGGCTAATAAGTTGAATGCATATGATCCTTTGGATAACAGACCAATATGTAGCTATCCATGCTATGTAGAAATATGAGGAATAAATAGAATAATGTTGAAGTTTGTTGCTTATAGATTAGCTAATCTATTTATCTTCATTATTGAATATGCATACAAATTTTATTTTGAACATCATTAAAAGTTTTGAAAGTTTTTATTAGATTTATATGTGTTTTGTTACAATTTGTTGCATATACTAATGTTCTCTCCTATTGATTGCAATTCTGGTATTGAATCTGATTCATGCATATGACAACAAATAGGGGACTTGAATACATTGTTTGACCTATTATGTAGGCAATAATGTTGTCACACTATGTTTATTGGTTGTAATTTGTTCCAATGAGATGCCGCTAGCACGGACCATAACAAAAAAAAGTTCAATAGGTTCTCTGAAAAAATTTATCAATGTCCACTGTATGCATTTAACTTATTAGCAAATGTGTGTGTATGTATATATACACACATAAAACTATTATAAAGGATTTCACATAACAGTTGCCAAAGTTTTTAGTAAATTTATCAATGTTTTTTATTAAATGTGTAGCTAACATAGAATAGTTTAGTAGTTTGAAATACCAAAATCTTAAATAAATTTTTAAACTTAGATATATTTAGAGTTAATAAATTGGTTTCTTATTCTTTTGCAAGCTTTAGAAAAATGGTTAGTACTAGAAGTTATGGCAAGGACGAGCATGAAAATAAAGAAGGGAATGAGTTGGAAGTTCCATTGGCTTCATCAAGTTCAAGGTGAAATTCTTCTCTTTATTAGTTAGCATTGCGAATTGTTTTTATGATATTGAAATGCTTGGTATATATCTAAAAACAGTGTACTCTGATACTTATTTTTTATTTGAAAAAATTTGTTGGAACTCACTTAGTATTAATGTGTTGTTGGCGAAGACAATGAGGTATAAGAAGAAGTATGAGAGCAATGCAACATTTTGTTCAATAATTTATCTACTTTAAACTTATGCTATTAAGTTATTAGCATTATTAAGGCATTGCACCTAACACTTGATAAATATTTTAGAAAATTATTCAATGTTCTTCCTTGAATGTGCAAAGGTTTTATAGTGTTTGGATGTATAAATATACACAGGTTAATAAGTTCATTGCATATGATGTTTTGGTTAACAAACCAATATGTTGCTATCCATGATATGTAGAAATATTAGGAATAGATAGAATAATGTTGAAGTTTGTTGCTTATACATTAGGTAATCTATGTATCTTCATCACTGAATGTGCATATGCTTTTATTTTGAACAGCATTAACACTTGTTGTTGTTTTTACTAGACATTTCAGTGTTTTGTTATACTTCGTTGCGTATACTTATGTTCCTTGTTATTAGTTGAGATTCACTCCAATGGGATATTGATAGTGAGAACCACAATAAATAAAAGAGTTAGTAGATTCTGTGAAGCAATTTATTTATATTTACCGTATCCCTTTCAGTTATTAGCATTCCGTTTCAGTTACTAGCATTATAAAGGCTTTGCACATAACACTTGTTAAAGTTTTTAGTAAATTTATCTATGTTTTGTCATAAGTTTTTGCATATTCTAATGTTCTCTCTTATTAGTTTTAATTCATTCCAATTGAATACCACTGCCACGAACGATAACAATTATAAGAGTTGAATAGATTTTGTGAAACAATTTATCTAGTTAGACCTTATGCATGTAAGTTATTACCATTATAAAGGCTTTGCACATAACACCGGATAAATTTTTTAGTAAATTTATCTATGTTCTTCCTTGAATGTGCAACGCCTTTATAATGTTTGGATGTATAAATACACATAGGTTAATAAGTTGAATGCTTATGTCGTTTTGGTTAACAAAGCAATATATAGATATCAATGATATCTAGGAATATCAGGAATACATAAAATAAAGTTGAAGTTTGATTCTTATACATTAGGTAATCTATCTGTATTTATCATTGAATGTGCATACAACTTTTATTTTGAACATCATTGTGACACCCCGACTAATTAAATACCGGGTAGCTACTCCTTTATTAAATTAATTCAAAATGCCAAGTTGGTCCAGTTAATAGCATCACTGTCGAAAACATTTTTAATGATTACTAACCACCTAGTATTTAAAAAATAAGTGCCAAATTTTAATTAAAGTCTGATTAACATGCAACAAGTGTAATAAAGAATAATAACACCATTCACCAATATGAAGTAAATAGAATAACCATCACATAACGTAAAAAAAGTCTGGAGGAAAAACTCCTAACTACAATCCCACAACTGAAATAAGTAAACCGAATACTAAAACAATACATGCCAAAGTCTGAAAACTGTAATGGAAATGTAACTCTAATAGAAATGAGCAACATGCCCTACAACTGATAGATAATGAATCTGGAATCCAAGTGATAGAGGCGTCTACAAGCAAATCCCTGTAGCTTCCACAAACAGCTACAGCTCGTCACCAGAATGAGTATCCTATGCGTGGTGTCCTTGTGGCTGGGCACCTAAAATGGTTTTACAAAGAAAATAGATTTGAAAGCAAACGGGTCAGAGCCCGAATGTGGAGATATTTTAAAAACCTGCAAGTGCTTTAAAAACATTTAAAACATTAAATGCAAAGTACATGTTAGGACGTGCACTCACATGATATTCTCACCTCTCGTCTATTTGTGCACTCCTAACATAATTACCCATCTACAACGACACAAACCACTAGCTAAGTGACATTATATCTAGCTAGACTATCATAGGTCCTACCCTTATTACTCGGTTCTATTAACATTATAACGCTCGTAATTAAGTAAGGGTCTAACGTAAACTCAGATGCTCAATATGCAATATTTTCACTATTAGCTAACTCGTTATGTTTTTCTCGAAACAATACCGTAATTATATTCATAACATTAACATGAAGGTTCCCATTAATTAAGTGTATATTATTCACATCATAAATATACAATACAAGCACCCCGAGAACTAAGCTGCGGTGCACACATACTCTGCTATCCATCCCGGTACATCACGTACATAAGGATTACGTATTCCGAATCTCTCAGGAATAGTTCACGAATAACAACATCACAAATAATGGAGGGGAACACAGTCACATCACATGGGTCACGCACATACCTACGCTCCCACGATCAGCGGACTTATTAATATCCCAATAAGTCTTTCTATGACCTATGTTCATCAAGGTAACCAGTCTAAATCCGGGCAACACAAGAATTAGAGGGCCCTAAGCGAACGCAAACCTCCCGTGATAGCAAGTATGGTAGGTATGTCATACACACAATTCATATACCAATACTAAGTAAACACACATCTTAGTAATCCCGTAGTTTAATCGTAGTACATATTGCATTCTTGAACCAACTTATAATTATCACAATTTATACTATTCCGGTTTATAATCATACGCGCCATAATTTATTCTCTCGTCGTAGTAGAGACTCACGTCTCAACCCAAACCGTCCATTTAATTTAACTCTCGTATATAATTTCCTTCTCATAAATACTCAAAAGTCCCAATTCTATCATTACATCATCATCGGACTGTTATCTATATCCTCGAACAAGTTTACGGGACTCCAAAAATCAAAACAGTCCAAAAAGGCCCAGACTGCCAGCTCGTTAGAAGTCTCGTTCGAACGAGATTACACTGCCAGCTCGTTAGAAGTCTCGTTCGAACGAGACTGTTCGAACGAGATCCAGTTCGTTCGAACGAGATCCAGTTCGTTCTAACGAACTGTACCTTCTAACGAGATCTCGTTCGAACGAAGTTATCGAACGAAGTTCCCTTTCGTTAGATGCGACTGGTCAACTCGTTAGAAGCTCGTTCGAACGAGTTCGTTCGAACGACCTGGGGAGGGGCTTCTAACGACCTACCAGTTTCGTCCCAGATTTCTCTAAATTTCGTTTTTCACCATTCTTACTCCTCAAATCTTCTCCAAAGTTCGTTTCAACAATGTTTTAAGTTCTCTAATCATCCTAAAACATGCTAAGGTCATATACTAACATCTTTTAAGGCATTAATTCATCCTAAACATCATTAAATCACAAGATTCTATACTTTTCCCCAATTTTTCAAGAACATGAACCCTAGATTTTTATCATCATCAAATCCTAGAATTTAATCCGTTTTTACACTACATCAAAATGAAATCTCTGAATTCAATCTTCAAGCAATGTTTCTACATGCAAACCTATACCCAAAATTAAGCTAATAACTTCCAATTTCATGGGTTTTCCTTTAACACTTAATTAAGATAGATTATCAAGATTTCTAACATGGAAGAAGCATTCACTGCATAAAGAATGTAATTTAAATCACTTGCCTTGATTCGATTTCTGATTTTGGTGTTGGTTTGGTGAAGATTTCTGCAGAATTCCCTCTCTCCCTCTTTCTCCAAGCTTCTTCTCCAAAGGTGGCTATGGTGGCTAGGGTTTTCTTTGGGAAATTTGGAAACCTAAATGATAACCTCCGTAGCTTAATGGGTTAATATGGGTTGGTTAGTGGGTTTAGTGGGTTAAATCCACATCAGATTAAAACTCCCAATTTTCGTCATTATTAATTCCTCAAAATACAAAATTACCAAAATACCCTTTAAGTTGCCGGTATGGCCTAAAAATACCCCGGGACCCAAACTAAACCCCCGGCTAGTGTTTTCTGACTATCTCGACCCTTCCGGACGCGTTGGCGCACTCAAAAAGACCATACGGTTTAAAGAATTTAAATTCACTTTTATAATTAAAATAATACACCATGACGCGGCGGTCACACGCGTCTCAACAAAATTTCCAAAATGCCGTATTTTAATCTCACGACAAATTTTTCATAATTCAATATTCATATAAAAACATGTATGCACATAATCAAATACCAACTCGCATCTCGTTAGTATTTTAACCCGAATTAATTTCCAATTAATACGCATTTAATTAATTAATCCCAAAAATAAATATATTCAAAAATACGGGGTATTACATACTTCCCCCCTAATAACTGAATTTCGTCCCGAAATTCGAAACTAGAAAGTACTTGATAAAAACAACTCTGGATAACGTTCGCGCATCTCATCCTCGCTCTCCCATGTGGACTCCTTGACATTGTGATGTCGCCACTGAACACGCACTAACGGAACTATCTTTGACCGCAGTTTCCTCACGCTTCGGTCCAAAATAGCAACCGGTCCCTCCTCGTAGGAGCTATCCGGCTGGAGATCGATGTCCTCCACAGCAATGTGAGAATGAGACAAAAGGTATTTCCTCAGCGAGGAAATATGGAACACATCGTGAATCCGATGCAAATGCTCCGGTAACCCAAGTCTATACGCAACCGGTCCGATCCGCTCAATAATAGGAAACGGCCCCACATACCTTGGTGCCAACTTCCCCTTCTTCCCGAAACGCATAATCCCCTTCATAGGAGACACTCTGAGTAAAACCTGGTCCCCCACTTGGAATTCTCTGAAAAACCTCTTCGCATCAGCATAACTCTTCTGCCTGTCTTGAGCTACCCGAATGCGACTCCGAATCAACTAAATCCTTGCCGAAGTATCCTGAATCACTTCCGGCCCAAGCAGTTTATTGTCCCCCACCTCTAACCAACATGCTGGGGAACGACAAGGCCTACCGTACAATGCCTCAAACGGAGCCATGCCAATAGTGAACTGATAGGAGTTGTTGTAAGCAAACTCCACCAGTGGAAGATACTGCTCCCATCCACCCCCGAAGTCAATAATGCACATGCGTAGCATATCCTCTAACATCTGATTTGTGCGCTCGGTCTGCCCATCAGTCTGCGGATGATAAGCCGTACTCAACCGTAATTTCGTGCCCATGGCCTCCTGGAAACTCTCCCAAAACCTCGAAACAAATATCTTATCTCTGTCAGACATGATATTTAGGGGCACACCGTGAAGTCTCACAATCTCTGAAATGAAGAGCTGGGCATATTGTCCCATAGTGTAGTCAGTCCTTACGGGTAAAAAGTGAGCGACTTTGAACAACCTGTCCACAATTACCCAAACGGAGTCGTGACCCCTCTGCGACGTAGGCAACCCCGTGATAAAGTCCATGGATATGCTCTCCCACATCCACACCGGAACCTCCAACGGTTGTAGCAATCATGCCAGTCTCTGATGATCCACTTTTACAAGCTGACAAGTGGCGCATTTCGAATCAAACTCCGCGATATCTCAATTCATACCGCTCCACCAATACTGGCGTCTCATGTCTTGGTACATTTTATCCCCTCTGGGGTGTACCGCGAACCGTGAGCCGTGCGACTCTGCCATCACCTCGTGTCGTAATTCCTCACCTTCCGGAACTACCAATCTCCCATTGAAGCGTAATCCCCCGTCTGAGCTGAAGGTATAGGACTCGGCTCCCTCTGCTAGTAATCGAACTATCTGCTCCTGACAGAACGAGTCATCAGCCTGTGCCCGTACTACCTTCGTGACAATCTGCGGTGTAACGGTCATCACAGACATGAAAGATCGGGCCAGTGCGTCCTGGTGTCCCAATTCCTTCCACTTAGCCTTCCACACCTCTGCCACCTCATCTGCTGGCCTACGACTCAACGCGTCTGCTACCACGTTAGCCTTTCCCGGGTAATACTGGATGTCGAACTGGTAGTCCTTTACAAACTCAAGCCACCTACGCTACCGCATATTCAATTCCTTCTGCGTGAACAGATACTGTAGGGACTTGTGGTCCGTGAACAGTTGGAACTTCTCCCCCAAAAGATAGTGCCTCCAAATCCGTAGGGCAAATACCACTGCCGCCAACTCCAAATCATGCGTGGGGTAATTCTTCTCATGAGGCTTAAGCTTACGTGAAGCATAAGCTATGGCCTGTCTCTCCTGCTGCAATACACCTCCAAGTCCTTGCAAAGACGCGTCGGTGTAAACAAAATACTCAACTCCCGGTCTCGACAATGCTAACACAGGTGCTGAGGTCAATTTGTCCTTCAATTCATCGAATGCCAACTGACAGGCATCACTCCAGATGTATGGCACACCCTTACGAGTCAGATGTGTCAAAGGACCTGCTATCTCCGAGAAACCCCGAATAAACCTCCTGTAGTATCCTGCTAGACCCAAGAAACTACGAATCTCCGTTGGTGTCGTGGGCTGTCCCCACTCTCTTACAGCGGATACTTTCCCCGGATCAACAGATATCCCCCGGTCGGAGATAATGTGTCCCAAAAACTGGACCTCCTTCAGCCAAAACCCACATTTCTCATATTTTGCATACAACTCGTTCTGACGAAGTGTCTGCAAAACCTGCCTCAAATGCTCGGAGTGCTCCTCCTCTGTCTGGGAGTAAACCAGAATATCATCAATGAAGATAATAACAAATTGGTCTAGGAAATCCCTGAACACTCTGTTCATCAAGTCCATAAACACTGTTGGAGCATTGGTCAAACCGAAAGGCATAACCCGAAACTCGTAAGAACCATATCTCGACAAGAACGCGATCTTCGAGACATCCTCCTCCCTGATACGTAACTGATGGTATCTCGATCTCAAATCAATCTGCGAGAAGAAAGAAGCTCCTCTCAACTGGTCGAATAAGTCATCGATTCGAGGCAACGGATACTTATTCCGTATCGTGACCTTATTCAACTCTCGGTAGTCCACACACAATCTCAGTGAACCGTCCC
Organism: Sambucus nigra; assembly: GCA_949130495.1. NCBI lineage: Eukaryota > Viridiplantae > Streptophyta > Magnoliopsida > Dipsacales > Adoxaceae > Sambucus > Sambucus nigra. The sequence goes on along the minus strand of CASBWL010000624.1, from coordinate 150,265 downwards.
TCTTCTTCACAAAGAAAATTGGAGCGCCCCAAGGTGAGGTACTCCTGCGAATAAAGCCCTGACCAAACAGCTGATCTATCTGATCCCGTAACTCCCTCATCTCAGCTGGAGCCATACAGTACGGTGCGCGTGCTATAGGTCTCATACCCGGTAGCAAATCTATAACAAAGTCTATCTCTCGACTGGGGGGGTAAGCCTGGTATCTCCTGAAACACATCTGAATACTCCCTGACAACTGGGATAGAATCTGAAGGAATCACTACCTCCTTAGAGGTATCCTCCTCAATGTAATACAGATGAGCGGTCGATCCTCCCTCTGGGCGAGGCATCGCCACTACAAACATCTCTTGCCCCGGAATGGCAAAATCAATGCTCCCGCTGAAGCAATCAATCATGGCCCTATAAGCTACGAGCCAATCCATACCGATAATCACATCGTGAACATGCATATCTAATACCAACATGTCTGCAGGTAATACCAAACCACCAATCTCTACCCCCACTCCCCGGCATATAAAGAAAATAAGTGACCCACTCCCCAATGGTGAGTCGACACACGTCACTGTGCTCTCTGCCATAGCTAACAATCCTAAAGCTTTCGTGAAGTGCGTAGCTATAAAACAATGTGTAGCACCCGTATCAAACAATACCCGACCCATAGTGCCATGGATAGGAAACGTACCCTCAATCGCGGGCGGTGCCTGTGGAACTGCAGCCTGGTGAACGTTATAGACACGTCCATACTGTAGCTGCCCCTGCTGAACTGGGACTACTGGAATGGGTGGCAATGCTGCCATCTTTGGAGGTGAGGGGAGAGCGGCGGGAAACATAGGCCTCTATGGCTCCTGGCGAGCACCCTGCTGCTGCTGCTGTGGGGCCCTGCCCCTATCAGGACAATCCTGTCGCTTATGGCCAGTCTTTCCACAAACAAAACACTTCCCTGGGAAGTTCCCTCCTCTCTGCCCTTGCTGTCCCCGGCCCTGGTGGCCGTTACCGTTCCTCCCTTGGCCCTGCTGGCCCTGGTGAAACTGCTGCCCATTCTGCCCCTGTTGGCCCTGATGGCCGTTTGGACCCTGATGGCCCTGACGGAAACCTCCCTGTCCCTGACTGTAGTTCCCTGACCGGAACCTCTTATTATCCCCCTGCTGGGAGCCCTGCTCATTCTGTCTCTACCCCTGACCAGATTGTGCCCCGCTTGCACCATGTCCTCCAGTCCTGCCCTGATGGCTAGACTCCCCCGACCTCTTGCCCTCGGCCATATGAAAACGGTGGTCCTGGCAGTGTAACAATGCAGCGTTAACCACATCAGAATAGGTGGCCAACGATAGGTTCCCTAGCAGATGCTGACGGATCCTCCATGTCAACCCGTCCGTGAACTTCTCAATCTTCTTCTTCTCTGTTGGTATCTCATCTGGAACGATATTCAACAGATTCGTGAACTCGGCCTCATACTCGGCCACAGTCTTACCCTCTTGCCTCAGATTCATCAATTTCCTCCTTATTTCCGTGTGAACAGCCGACGGAAAGTACTTGCGGTCAAACCGCACCCAGAAGTCCTGAATAGTGAGAGTATCCCTCTCCTCCATGGTGGTAATAGACTCCCACCACAGCAGTGCAGATCCAACTGGCTTGAAAGTAGCTAGCACCTACTTCTGAACATCCGTGCACTCATACATCCTTAAGTGCCTCTGCATATTTTTCCTCCATTGGCTCGAGACTACCACATCTGAGCTACCTGCAAACTCTGGCGGATGCGCTTTCTGAAAAGCGTCACGTACACGCTCCCATGCAGACGGGTATGCATTTTCCTGTACTATCGCGGCAACCGGCGCCTGAGGTGGTGTCTGCTGAACAACGGCAATTGCGGCATTTACCGCTTGGGCTACTATAGCTGCAACCTCAGCGGCGTTCATCATGCCCTGAACTGGAGCGGGCTGGGTTTCGGGCGTTGCATCCCTGGGAACTCGTCGTGCACGTCGTGGAGGCATCTGAAATAAGAACAAAGTTTATAAGTTCGCAGTTATAAACTTAAAATAGCTGAAGAGCGAAGCATACACAAAAGAGTACAACAGTCCTAAAATATAGGGCTCTATATCAAAGAAACTTAGCGGAAACATAATAAGCCGTCAGATCCTAAAGGACACTAGAACCTGATGCTCTGATACCACCTGTGACACCCCAACTAATTAAATACCGGGTAGCTACATCTTTATTAAATTAATTCAAAATGCCAAGTTGGTCCAGTTAATAGCATCACTGTCGAAAACATTTTTAATGATTACTAACCACCTAGTATTTAAAAAGTAAGTGCCAAATTTTAATTAAAGTCTGATTAACATGCAACAAGTGTAATAAAGAATAATAACACCATTCACCAATATGAAGTAAATAGAATAACCATCACATAACGTAAAAAAAGTCTGGAGGAAAAACTCCTAACTACAATCCCACAACTGAAATAAGTAAACCGAATACTAAAACAATACATGCCAAAGTCTGAAAACTGTAATGGAAATGTAACTCTAATAGAAATGAGCAACATGCCCTACAACTGATAGATAATGAATCTGGAATCCAAGTGATAGAGGCGTCTACAAGCAAATCCCTGTAGCTTCCACAAACAGCTACAGCTCGTCACCAGAATGAGTATCCTATGCGTGGTGTCCTTGTGGCTGGGCACCTAAAATGGTTTTACAAAGAAAATAGATTTGAAAGCAAACGGGTCAGAGCCCGAATGTGGAGATATTTTAAAAACCTGCAAGTGCTTTAAAAACATTTAAAACATTAAATGCAAAGTACATGTTAGGACGTGCACTCACATGATATTCTCACCTCTCGTCTATTTGTGCACTCCTAACGTAATTACCCATCTACAACGACACAAACCACTAGCTAAGTGACATTATATCTAGCTAGACTATCATAGGTCCTACCCTTATTACTCGGTTCTATTAACATTATAACGCTCGTAATTAAGTAGGGGTCTAACGTAAACTCAGATGCTCAATATGCAATATTTTCACTATTAGCTAACTCGTTATGTTTTTCTCGAAACAATACCGTAATTATATTCATAACATTAACATGAAGGTTCCCATTAATTAAGTGTATATTATTCACATCATAAATATACAATACAAGCACCCCGAGAACTAAGCTGCGGTGCACACATACTCTGCTATCCATCCCGGTACATCACGTACATAATGATTACGTATTCCGAATCTCTCAGGAATAGTTCACGAATAACAACATCACAAATAATGGAGGCGAACACAGTCACATCACATGGGTCACGCACATACCTACGCTCCCACGATCAGCGGACTTATTAATATCCCAATAAGTCTTTCTATGACCTATGTTCATCAAGGTAACCAGTCTAAATCCGGGCAACACAAGGATTAGAGGGCCCTAAGCGAACGCAAACCTCCCGTGATAGCAAGTATGGTAGGTATGTCATACACACAATTCATATACCAATACTAAGTAAACACACATCTTAGTAATCCCGTAGTTTAATCGTAGTAGATATCGCATTCTCGTACCAACTTATAATTATCACAATTTATACTATTCCGGTTTATAATCATACGCGCCACAATTTATTCTCTCGTCGTAGTAGACACTCACGTCTCAACCCAAACCGTCCATTTAATTTAACTCTCGTATATAATTTCCTTCTCATAAATACTCAAAAGTCCCAATTCTATCATTACATCATCATCGGACTGTTATCTATATCCTCGAACAAGTTTACGGGACTCCAAAAATCAAAACAGTCCAAAAAGGCCCAGACTTCCAGCTCGTTAGAAGTCTCGTTCGAACGAGACTGTTCGAACGAGATTACACTGTCAGCTCGTTAGAAGTCTCGTTCGAACGAGACTATTCGAACGAGATCCAGTTCGTTCGAACGAACTGTACCTTCTAACGAGATCTCGTTCGAACGAAGTTCCCTTTCGTTAGAAGCGACTGGTCAACTCGTTAGAAGCTCGTTCGAACGAGTTCGTTCGAACGACCTGGGGAGGGGCTTCTAACGACCTACCAGTTTCGTCCCAGATTTCTCTAAATTTCGTTTTTCACCATTCTTACTCCTCAAATCTTCTCCAAAGTTCGTTTCAACAATGTTTTAAGTTCTCTAATCATCCTAAAACATGCTAAGGTCATATACTAACATCTTTTAAGGCATTAATGCATCCTAAACATCATTAAATCACAAGATTCTATACTTTTCCCCAATTTTTCAAGAACATGATCCCTAGATTTTTATCATCATCAAATCCCAGAATTTAATCCGTTTTTACACTACATCAAAATGAAATCTCTGAATTCAATCTTCAAGCAATGTTTCTACATGCAAACCTATACCCAAAATTAAGCTAATAACTTCCAATTTCATGGGTTTTCCTTTAACTCTTAATTAAGATAGATTATCAAGATTTCTAACATGGAAGAAGCATTCACTGCATAAAGAATGTAATTTAAATCACTTACCTTGATTCGATTTCTGATTTTGGTGTTGGATTTGTGAAGATTTCTGTAGAATTCCCTCTCTCCCTCTTTCTCCAAGCTTCTTCTCCAAAGGTGGCTATGGTGGCTAGGGTTTTCTTTGGGAAATTTGGAAACCTAAATGATAACCTCCGTAGCTTAATGGGTTAATATGGGTTGGTTAGTGGGTTTAGTGGGTTAAATCCACATCAGATTAAAACTCCCAATTTTCGTCATTATTAATTCCTCAAAATACAAAATTACCAAAATACCCTTTAAGTTGCCGGTATGGCCTAAAAATACCCCGGGACCCAAACTAAACCCCCGGCTAGTGTTTTCTGACTATCTCAACCCTTTCGGACGCGTTGGCGCACTCAAAACGACCATACGGTTTAAAGAATTTAAATTCACTTTTATAATTAAAATAATACACCATGACGCGACGGTCACACGCGTCTCAACAAAATTTCCAAAATGCCGTATTTTAATCTCAATACAAATTTTTCATAATTCAATATTCATATAAAAACATGTATGCACATAATCAAATACCAACTCGCATCTCGTTAGTATTTTAACCCGGATTAATTTCTAATTAATACGCATTTAATTAATTAATCCCAAAAATAAATATAGCCAAAAATACGGGGTATTACAATCATTAACACTTGTTAAATTTTTTACTGCATTTTTCTAATTTCTTCATCAAATGTGCATCGAAATTATAATGTGTTTATTTGTACATATGCTAATATCTTTAGTACATATCACGTGGTTAACAAAACCATAGGTAGCGCAGTGTAATATATAGGAATATAATGAATGTGCATAACATTGTTGAAGTTTCTTGCTTATGCTAATGAATTCCGGTATTGAATCTGAAGTTTGTGGCTTATGCTAATTAATTTTGGTATTGAATCTGATTCAACTTGAGTTTGTTTCTTATGTTTTGACTTAGATATATTTACTATAGTTTTCTATTGTTCTATATTGTCTCAAGAAACACTGTACTATTATATTGATATGTTTGGTATATATCTAAAAACAGTGTACTCTGTAACTTATTTTTTATTTAAAATATTTGTTAGAACTCAGTTAATACTAATGTGTTGTTTTGCTATGGCTATAAGTTTCTATACAAATTACATTTATATAATACTTGTAAGGCATCACATACAAGATAAATTTTGCTTGCATATTCATAATTTATCAGTTTTTCTTACACACTCATGTACATCTTTCATCTTATATACTAAAAATTATTTCAAACTTAGATATATTTCCTAATTATAAGATGTTTTTAATTATTGTGAAAGTTCTAGAAGATCAATGAGTACAACAAGTCAAGTTCATGAACTACAAAAGATGAAAAAAGGTAAACAAAAAGTTAGAAATTCGGATGACAAATCAACTTTTACACTTATTAGCAAATCTGACTTTGAGGACAGTCAGACTCTAAAAAAATCATCTTAGCAGCCAATAGAGAAGGAGAAGAAGAGAAATCAAGTTCCAACAACCTCAAAGCCCTTCTTAAAGAAAGCAATTCAGTTTCGATCGAATTTGTTAGGTATTGCTCGATTGTTGCAAGAGCTTAAACTCAAGCCTTGTCACAAGAAGGAATTGAAAAAAACTTCTTTATGGGGTATTTTTAATGCGTTTTTACTAAAGTTGTTACAAAATAAGACTATGGAAAATATGATCATAGTGTCATATCATTGATAAAGTCTTAAGATATCCGAAGCAAGGTATTCGGAATTGGAAAAGGGTTGGTTTGAATGATAATAAACGATGTGTCTTTGATATTTGAAATAATCATCGAAACAGAAGAAGTGAATATAGGATATGGCTTCAAGCCCGACACACCATTTGTCAGAAGAAGGTTTAGATATGCTACTACCATAACTGCTATTAAAATAGAGTTAAGGGCTGCAGCTAAAGAAACAAAGTAGAAGATTGTAGAGATGTACCAATGTTGCTATGTCTATATTTGTTTGCAACTCTTTTCTTCACATTAACCGACAATACTGTTAAGTGGTCTTTAGTGAAGTACACCAAAAATATTGAGGAAATGAGAAAGTTAAATTGGTTAATTTTGATATTAGATACGTTGATGTCTTCTGTCTATCAAAATTTTGACAAAGTGCTAGAGAAGGTTTTTGGTTGTGCTCTTATTACTTGTAAGTGACAAAATACACTAATATATATTTTCTATTTTATATCCTTATTCATTATAAAATTTGTACATCTTAAATGCTTAAAATTTTTATATTTTTAACTTTTGTAGTACTGGTATTGTGAGCACACAATAGTCTTGAAATCTGAAAAGTCAACTCAACAACCTCTCTTTGTGAAATAGAACCTTCCTGCATTGAACAAGGAAATGAACGACATACCTGTTGAAACAGTTCTTGCATCAGAGATAATAATATATTCTTTGAAGAACTTGTTATATCATATTTTATGTGATAATTTAACTTATAAATAAAAGTATTTTTTATTTATCTAGGTGATAAAAGAAGAGTTGGTTTGAATGGAAGAAGTAAAGTTGATAAGGAAAGCACCATTATCAGTAATGGACGATTCTGTTGAGAAAGATGAGGTATCACGAGCTAATGAAAATGATGACGATTAGCTTATTAACACTAATACCAGAAATGATAGACATTTAGATGATCTAACTAAAGAGTTGGCAGCAGATTATCTGTCTGATCATCATCTAAATATTGTCGAAATTCAATCTCTTATTAAATTTCGTGATGACGCTTAACCAAAGATGGAAGAATTGAAGCATCTGAATGAAAAAAAAAATGAGGATAGATAGGAGGGAAAAGAGGGGGAAATTGAAAGTAATGAAGAAAGGCTTCAAAATAAAAGTGAAGAAAGAAAAACACAGAGATAAGAAGCTTAACAAAAAGAAAGAAGAAATTCAACTTTCAAAGAAACAATTTCAACAACAAAAGGAGCTGTATGCATCCTTAGAGAAAGAGATAAATTTGTTGTATGAAAAAAGATATAAAGAATAAAGAATCAAGCATCCGTCTGTACATGAAACTCCAGTTGACAAAGCAAGTCTAATGGAATTTAATTCTGAAAATGCTGACCGAAGTGGAAATCCAGAGGATAGAGAGCAAAAGCATGAAGAAATTGAGGATCTCTATATGTTGAAAATGGATTTAACAAAAAAACCAAAATCAGTGGTGGTCAAAATGATTAATAAGAGAGACAAAAAAAGAAGGAGGTGCGATATTATGAATACCAACCACTAGAAGAGTCACAAGGGCATGTAAAGACAAACATGTTGAAACAATTCAAACATCCCCAATCAAACTCGACTTTGTAAAATCACCATCACCTGTGAAACCAATATTCAAGAACCCCACCTTTCCATCTAATTATCCAGTTGTTGAATGGTTACCAGTGACAGTTATTTTCACTCTTGAATTATTGTATAAGAAGAGTGGACCAGTGTAAGTTCATGTTAATGAAATGTTATTTTTAATATTTGTGATGGATTATTATATGACCATGTACATTACTATTCCTAATAATATTTTGTTTCAATTTCAAGGCAATAAGTCATGAGGACTCAAAGTTGGGTAGGGTAAATTTTTGTGATATACAACAACTGATAGACTTGGGACCTTTAAGGGATAAGGTAAGGAAAAGATAAATTTATTAATATTTATTTACTACACTTGATATCTACTGTATTTTTACATAATTAATCTATTCCTTTGAAATATAATTTCTTGTCATTGAGCCATATATGCTGGTTTTGGAACATGATCAAAGAATTATGAAGGCTACAACTCAATCGTCCCCTTCGCAAAAGCTATTTTGGGGAACGGGACCATTTTTTCAATCCAATGGCTTGGGTATATATTTATTTCATTTCTTAAGAATATATGTTGATCTATTACACTAACTTCTTATAATTTTATAAAACTCGTGTTAACATCCTTTGATAATGATAAAATGGCTTCAACAAAATATTTGGTTGATAATGTGTTGAATGAAGTGACAAATCGCAAGTATGTACCTTAATTTACTACTTATATGTATATGTTATCTAAATACTTTTATTTTATTTTTTTGCTAACGATATAAAACATAATTTCATTTCAGGTACTTATTATTTCCCATAAACTCGAGAAAGAATAAAAATGACAAAACTCCATTCCATTGGACGCTACTTGTGTTGGACATAGAAGAAGGTCAATGGATGCACTTCAATTCAATGCTTCCAAGAAATTCAAACGAAGACCATTACATAGATGGTGCATTTATGGTGGTAAGTACATATAATTAAATAATTTATTTATGATTAACATTAGAAATTTTGCTCTTATGATTAACTTTAGATTTTTTAACTATTTTCATAATTTTTGCTTCCTTGAGCACTCTGTCAGAGGCTGTTATAATAATTCCTGAAGCTCTTTATCTGTTAATACAAGTTATAGTCTATTTCAAAAGGATTGATTCTTTTATTCTTGACAATGAAGTTAATAATGTGGGGTGAACAGAGATTTTCTATTGTGATATTTTCAGTTGTGATTTAAAATCAATCACTCTAACACTTAGAGATGTAAATTTGGAAGTAAGATGGGGGTAGAAAATTATAATTTCTTTGGACTAGTTAGTTTTGGAAAATCATCACTTTTATATGCTATACTTGAATAAATAAGTAGAATTTCAAGAATTATGAGTTATAAAAAATTCCTTGTTCATAAATTATGTGTTATATTTTTGGTGATGTGAACTTTGGCCCCAATTTATTTTGTCCTAATCCATTTTGGGTTCCTCTCAGTCCCCAAAACATCATAAATATACAATTCAATTTGGTTTTTGACCCCCATTTCTTTTGTTCTTGTTCACTTTAGCTACCAAAGATTTCATTGTTTACTCTTTGGTATGTATTTTCACTTTTTTCCCTACTTATTATGATATTATGTGACTATTTGACTAGTTTCTAATTATACTACACTAATTAGAAATTTTAATAATTTATTTTTCATTGGTTTAGAGTGACTATGTTGAGGAACATTGGAGGAAGACATTGCTTGTTGATGAAGGAAAAATTATCAAATTAAAGTAAAATGGATTGACAAGAAAATGATTCAAATGTGAGATGAATAGAATAGAAAATTTTCTACAATAAGACCCCAATATGTAAATATCTATCCAATATATTTTATTTACTTGTCATTAAATTGACACTATATTACTAATTAATAAACTATTTTCTTTTTATAGGGTTGATTGTGGAGTCATTGTTTTCTACATCATGAAGAAGATGTATGAGAAAAAATCGATGTTAACTAACATCAAGAAGAATCACATGTGCTTTGTAAGGTCATTGATGATAAAGAAACTTCTTGCGCGGGGTCAAAAGATTGATGACTTGTAAATGGATCAAGTCATTTCAAAGTTGCATGAAAAAAAATTGGCTTTGTTACTTGTACTTAATGAATTTATTAGGTACAATATGAATATTAGTACAACTATTTTGGATTGAAGATGAAATGCTACATTGTTAATTTGTTAATAGCAATAATTTTTGTCATATTTCCACGGGTTATGTTAAATGAATATTTTCATTTTGAATGTCTTTGAAGATCAATATTGAATGGATATATTTTAAATATGAATATTGAATGGATATTTTGAATGTTAATGCAACTTATTTGAGTAAAATAGTATTTCGTAGTGCAAAGTTACTACACAAACAAATAAAAATTAAATACTTTCCCGATTTGATCTATATATTTTGCCAATAGCAAATATTGCAACATGTTCGTAATTGGGGTTGCCTATAAAGATGAACATTTCTACAATTCAACGTTTGTTTTCTTTCCATGTAATGATCACTTATTCCTAATGTAGTTCGGATAAATTCACTATATTAATCCCATACTGATAAATTCACTGTATTAATCTCATACGAATAAGTTTCACTTATTCCTATTGTTTCAATTTCATGAATAATTTGTCTAAGAGTTGATCTTAATTACTTACATAAAATATAATATGTATAACCCCGAAATAATTTTACTCCTCTTATCAATCGAAAACAAAATTTTGAAGAGAACAATAAAAACTCGACAAAATAACAAAATTATTTTACAGTTAATTATCAAAACAAATAATTTCATTTATGTGGAACTAATATTATATTTTTACTATTTAATATCAATATAAGCTTAGTTCATAATTGGTTATAATGAATCTAAATGTATAGTTTATTAGGCCTCCATTGCAACAAGCATTACAACAACTCTCACAGCTAACCACTTCTTGTTGTGAGAGAGGAATGAGCTCCCATGTTACTATATTTTTGTGGTGACGGTTATTATTCAACACAAAGAGATAAGAGAAGCACAATCACCAAGCAGAATAAGGAATACAAAATTCCAATCACACAACAGGAGATATACGTGGTTCAACAAAAATGCCTACGTCCACGGTGGTGCACTCAGTATTATTTATATACTCCGGAGAGAGATTACAGAGAATATAGTGCGTCCTATGCCCCGGAACTAGGGTTTATTATATACATGTCCAGTTTCAGGGAGTGGGGGTGTTAGATTCCCCCCACGTTTTCCATCTTCTCCTAGAACCCCTCTTAACGAGAACATGGGAGAAGACTAAATCATAACTGATTAAGATATGGAGGGTCTGGGCTTTGGGCCGCTACGATTGGGCTACTCGTCTAGGCCCATCATTCTAATTTTGGGTACCCACAATTTCCCCTAAGTTTGTTAGGCCATACTTTGGGCTCAATAAATTTAAATGATTTGTCATAATGGCTCCTTTATACATCGTGCAACTCTTCCCAAAGTTTGAGGACTGATTTAGGCGGCACTTGCTTTGTGGTTTTTATGCACTATGATTAGTAACACTCAAAAGTTATTCAGAGCAGTTGTTTCTCAATCGTCGCTTCAAGCTTCTCAGTACTCTTCCATTTTCTCGAGTTCTAGCGATTCACGTTCTCTTTTCCCGATATTCATTCTTATCGCTTTCGATCTTCCTCGTCATTTGGGCTTGTGACTCTTCATCGTTCAAGTCGAACTTTCATCTTATAAGTCCCCTGTGCCTTCTCTTTGTATTTTCTCTTTGAATTTGTAGTTTTTTAGGATTTTCCAATGGCAAAGATTGGTAATAGATCAGTGTCTGAGTTTAGGAAGTTTTACAATATCCCAGAGTGGGTAGAGATTGAGTGCGCCTCCCCCCTAGAAATGTTAGAGAGATAGAGGGTGCCCATTGGATCCATGTCTTGTTGCTTTCCTAAAGGGGACTTACTTTTCCTCCCAACAATCTATTCTTGCACTTCTTTGGTTATTTCAACATTGTTCCTGCACAGTGTTCACCTAATGTGTGGAAGATAATCAATGCCATCCATAGAATAAACCAGCTCCATGGCACCAAATTAGGGCTCGCCGAAGTCTGCTTTTGTTATTCTTTCTCTCGAACTAGTTTTGGTGTTCTCTATCTCAAAGCCAGGAGTCCTGACATGGTATTGGTAGTAAACCTATCTCATTCCCACAAGGAATATTGGCAAGATGGCTTTCTTGCTACAAATTGGCAGTTCTCACCCCAGACTGAGGGGTCAAGGTCAGATAGGTTCACTGTTCCCTTTTATAGGGAGGATTATATAGGTAGTATTTGCTCTATTTTTTCAGTTTCTTTATTAATGTGTGATCTTTCTGACTCTTTCCTATTTTTTCTTCAGCGAGGTCGAAGAACTTGGATCCTGCTCTCAGCGAGGTTAGTCTTTCTGACTTGGTCAAAGCGTAGAATATCAGGGAGCAACTATCTGACAGCGAGAATCCTCGAGCGACTGCTTTCTTGCTTGAGTATTAAAATGTTGGTTCTAGCTTTATAGCAAAGCCAGTAGATAGCATTCCCGAGTTTGATACCTCTGAAGAGACTGCTGCTGATCCTATTCAGTTGGACGAGGAGGAGAGAAGTTCTGAGAGTGATATCGTAGGCAGTGCTGAAGGCAATTTTCGCGAGGGGAGCTCTAGTGGTGATAGTTCTTCTGACTCAGAAGAGGTTTCTGAAGCCCAAAAATCTTCGAGCACGTCTAGCAGTTCAAGTGAGGAGATGGTTCCTCTAAGGAAAATTTTGATTGGGGACGACGATGATGATGATCATGTGCTCCTCGCTCAGAGGTCGAAGAAGCAGAAGTCCAGCACTGGGGCTGTTGCTACTGGCTCTCGATCTACTACTCAGGAGCAGGAGAGGAAGAGGAAAGAAGAAGAACAGATGAGAGAGAGAGAAAAAAAGAAGAGGAAAGAAAGAAGATAGAAGAGGATGGAAGAGAAGAGGAGAATGGAGAAAGAGAAAGAGGAAGAGAGGAGAAAGATGGAATCGAGGACGAAGGCTGGGCAGGCCTTAGTCCCGGTGTCCTCATGCCCCGAGGGGGCCTCAGTTTCCATTTCTCCTCAATTGGCCCCTGCGCTGCTCGAGAGGGCAGTTCTTCAGGCAGATCGCCAAAGGGCGATGGGTCTGATCAGTTGGCTTTGCAAGCCAGTCAGAGGCTAACCTTGGTAGGACCTTTTCTTTTCTCTACTGCTTTAATGAATTTCAACTGTTTCCTTTTCTTAATATCCGCTTTTATCTGTAGTTTGTGTCTGACTTCGTCGTGCTCTATCATTCTAGCGATGAGATGGAGCAGTAAAATGTTGCCTTGAAGTTGAAGGGTATGGAGCTCGAGGCTGGTTTGGAGGCTGTTGATGCTGCTCGAGCTTCTTCCGATCTGGCTCTTACCGAGGCCAAACGAGAGAGGGAGGCGACCGTCAAAGAATTAAATGAGCTGCAACAAGCCTACGATCTAGTTTGCTCGAGCAAGATGGCTGTCGTGGAGGAGAACAAAGTGCTAACCGAAGAGCTGAAGAAGAAGGAGTCTGAGGCAGTCACCGCCAAAGAAGACTCATATAACTCTGAGTGGGCTGCTGCATACGAGGATGCTGAGGTTCAGATAGGCTATATTAGCCGTTTGAATTTTAAGAAGGACTGGAATAAGGCCCTCTTAGCTGCTGGAGTGGATGTTGTATCTCCTCTGTTCTACGAGCACGACTCGGGATCGAAGCCAATTATGGATGAAGCCCCTGCCCCAGCCATCGAAGGCGTTGACCCTGCCTCCCAAACAATTCTTGTTGATATTCTCCTTGCTCAGGTGACAGAGGTTATCCCTGCTGAGGGGGGTGCTTCTACTGCTGCTGATAAGGGGAAGCAGCTAGCTACTTCTGGGCAGCCTGAGGTTGCTTGTTAATTTACTTCTAGGATTACTTTTGTATCTTTACTTATAATTTTCCTTTTTGCTGCTCGATATACTTTGACCCTTATTAATGAAATGAAAAGGTTTCTCTTCCCCAGTGCACTAATTTATTTTTCTTTTCATTGCCCTTTTATTGCTTGTAGTCGATTGATGTTGATGATTATATACTAGCCACTTCTCAATTGGGAAGAATGCTTGGACCTGATGTAAGCTCCGAAGTTCGTCATACTTTTGTGAGGATTTTAAAATCATTGCGATTGAGGAATAAGCATTTCATAGAGCAGACCGAGCTTGTCGTTAAACTGAAAGACAGGCTCCAAGAGATGGAAGAAGTTGGTTCTTTAGTGCAAGAAGAGGTGAATAAACTAAGAGCAAAACTTCTAGATGCTTCTGAGATCAACCAGGTTGGGGAAGTTCTTCAGCAAGAAAATGAGGCTTTGAGGATAGAGGTCTCACGACTTAGGGAGCATGCGTCGAGCATCGCTCCTGCAGTATTACGAGGTTCCCCTCGTTGCGAGCTAGAACTGGCCCAAGCAATGCTCCTTCAGTGCTGTGAGGTTCAGTACCGCCAACTATTTCGCGAGCGAGTAGGAGCGCAAGGAGTTCAGTTAGGGAAATGGAAGAGCTCCCAGGTGATGTCCAATGAGTATACGTGATTGCTGCTGGGCTTCAAAGGGACGTCACTTGGTTGAGGCATTTATTTAAGAAAGGACCTCGAAGAGTATGTGCCGATGGTTACAATCAGGGTCGACTAGATGCTCCAACGAGGCTGATAGAGTTTGAAGAGCTCGCCTTCATTAGGGGTGGTCGAGTGTCTTCAGGGAGATGCAAGTCCCAAGGAACTCTATGCTCTGGTACCGTCATGAGATTTCTCCTTCCACCCTGATGCCTAACCCCTTTCGGAGAGATGATCAATGGATCCCCATCGATGCCATCCTTCGGCAGTTACTAGAGTCGGATGCGAATGAAGTCGAGGAGGATCTAGTTCCTCATCCTGACGACGGTCGAAGAGCCTAAGTAGCTGATTAACTCGTTCGGAGGCCTCACCCTCACTAAGATTCTGTCAGTAGTAGCTTTGTGTATTTTGTATTGAAGTGATGTAATGTCAATGTTTTGGGCAAGCTCGCCGACTAAACATGTATTGTGTTTGCTTTAAATGTGATGAATTAATATAAAATTTATGTTTTGGGCGAATTTGCCGACTAAACAAGTGTCTTATATTTTCCACATCTTTGCTCAAAAATCTTGAGCATGTCTTAGCTGACTAGATTTGTATGTTTGCATTATCAAATAAGTGTCCTTCCATTTCAGTATGCCAAGGAGATACCATTCTGCCTCACTTTACATTTTAGGTTGTGTCATCACACTCCCTTAGGCCTAAGTGTGGCAATTGGCGAGGACACACCTGGTGTTGGATGCTCTATCCGATCAGGGTTTTATTCAACCAAACATTGTTTGGTGACCAGTTTTGACTTGCCCATATTGCCTAAGGATCTCCTGTAGGGCTTCACATATTGCCAGGGGCAATGCTAAGAGGTCTTTCATATTTCGTAACGAAAACCTAAGGAGGGTCATTTTCCTGCTATTATGTAATGATCAGTGTGCCTGTTACTTCAAAAAGGTGTGTGGGTTATAATGTTTATACATTGACACCTCGTAAGATGCAAATTAGTTAACTGATACTTCGTAGAATGCAACTGGCAAATAACTTTTTATTAATGATAAGGAAATGAACTTCTAGTTTCATAATTAAAGATCAAAAGAAGAATCTAGAAATAGAATTTCTTAAGGTTGGCTGCATTCCACGCTCAGGGTATCTCTCTGCCTTCCATCGTTTCTAAGTGATAGGCTCCCTGCAGATCATCTGTAGTTATCTTGAATGGTCCTTCCCAGTTTGGCCCTAGCTTGCCGTCTGACGGTTTTACTGCGCTGCCCAGTACTTTCCTCAGGACATAGTCCCCAACTCAGGATGTCCTTGGATTGACCTTCTTGGTGTAGTTCCTTGCGAGCTACTGCTGATAGCTTGCTAGTTTTACTAGGGCCAGCTCGCAGCGCTCATCGACTAAGTCGAGCTCGGTGAGCAATGCTGCATCATTATTGTCCTGATCGATAAGGCTGTACCTCATTGTTGGCAAGCCTGCTTCCAAGGGGATAATTGCTTCCATTCCATACGTCAATGAGAATGGGGTTTCCCCTGTCGCTCGTCGTGGAGTAGTACAGTAGGCCCATAGAATATGTGGTAGCTCATTTACCCATGCGCCTTTTGATAAGCACCCAAAACTGTACAATTTATACCCCGGATAAATGTATTTTAGTTGCTAATTCTCGGCAATACGGGTCTTATGTGCTTAAATGTTTATTTTGTAGGCCGAATGCACGTTGCGGTGTTCAAACGCGTATTTTAAGACAATTGTGCAGAATATGGAGTTAATTGCCCAATCCCATAACCTTAGCCTACCCTATATCCTAGCCCAAACTGTCACCCAAGCCCTGTGTGTGTTGGTTTGTTTCCTTTTCATTTTATTTTATTTTATTTTATTTAGATTTTTTAGTTTGAATTATTTTTTATTTTTAGGATTTATTTTAGATTTATTTAGTATTTTCTAGGATTTATTTTCTATTTTTATATTTCTTTTTATTTAGTATAATTTATTTTGTTTTTATTTTATTAGTATATTTTTGTTTTATCTTTATTAATTATTAGTTTTTAGTTTTTATTAGGATTAGAAATTTTTAGGATTTCATTTATTTCTTAGTTTTATTAGATTTTATTTTTTTAGGATTTTAATTTTTAGTTTAATGGAATTTTTTTTTTATTTCTTTTTAGTTTTATTTTATTTTTATTGAATCTTTATTTTATTTTTAGAGAAGGAATTTATTTATTTTTAGATTTTTAGTTTTTTTTAGTTTTAATAATTTTAATTAGTTAGTGTCATTTTTGGGGTCACAATTAAACACACACATCACCCATAACTTCTACACACAAACACAACTTAACCTATACCCAACCACATACTAAAACCCTCTCACCCTCACCCTATTTCCTTACACCCTCACAACACCTTAACCTACCCCAACCTTTCTTCAACCTCTCACCACCACTTTCTCTTCTCTCTCATCATCCATCACCTCCATTATCACCCACCAAAAACCCAAACTTCACCCATACAAACCACCAGCAACCCGTCGTCGCCCCCATGCCAGAGCAACCCTGCCTCCGGCCGATACTAAACCCGGCGATCCCCTCTCTCTCAATCCCTCTTACCCCGACTCCAGGCGCGACCTCAGCCCTTCCGCCGGCGGATCACCTCTTGTCGCCGCGGCCCTCTCCCCCTCCAGCCATGGCCGACCCTCGCACCCTCTGACCCCCTTAAACCCACCAGCTCCGGTCGGCGAACCCACTGTCGAAGCAACCCGACTCCATCCCCTTACGCCGGCTGTCCCCACCTCCGGCCACGGCTCCCGCGTCCCGACCTGGCCCCCCACCTTCCTGTCCTAGCCCGATCCCCTTTAACCCATTTGTCCAACCCAAATCCATTTTAAAGTATCCAACCAAACCCAAACCAATTTCCAACCTTATCCCACCATTCCAAACCAAGACCCATATTCTCCCATATAGCCATGACCTGCATAAAACCAAGCCAAACCAAAACAATGACCAAGTCAATGCCCATGTGCCAATAAAAACATTTAACCCCCATTTTACCCATAATACCCTTTCTTAATACTTTTCCAAAATTACCCCTCTAATCTCACCAACCCACATGCTCCCATGTGCACTCATATGCACATTTAACCCAAATCAGATTTTTTCCAAATATCCTCACACTCCCATGCACATGTGCTCTCACCTTTCCCACATGTTCACCATAGCCAATTTCCATTTTTACCCCCATGCTCCATTCCTACTATAAATTGAAGAGGAAGACCCATTTGCAAAAGGATCTCAAAATTAGTTTTAAGCTTGGTATGATAAAATTCTCCCCACCCCTCTATGTTGAGTATTTGCATTTTTAGCAAATACCTCAATATAGAGGTGTGTGGTGAAAATTATCTCTAGGATAAATTTCACCCCACCCATCTATTATGAATTTTTTGCATTTTTAGCAATTATTCATAATAAATTGATGTAGTGAAATCTATCCCTTATGGGCGATAAGTTTTAACCCATTCATTTATGTTGAGATTTTGCATTTTTAGCAATTATCTCAATATAAATTAATAATCTAGAATTTATTTCTTTGGGTGAATTCTAATGTACAATTTTATAATTTTAGGATTTGCATTTTTAGCAATTCTCTTTTATTATTTAATTGTCCATTATGAATTCATCCACAATCCTTTTTATTTTTATTTTGTAATTTTTAGTTTAGATCATCAAATAAATCTAGAGCTAGGAGGTAGGAATTTGTAGAGAGAGAAAATACCATTTTAATGTAGTTTTATATTAGAATTTTTATTTTATTATTTTTAGATAGTGAGGAGAAAATAAATTGTTGTGAGGATTAAATTGAGTGAGATTCTTGATGTAATTGTGTTTGAATCATTCAAATTAAGGGATGTGAATTTCAACTCAAGGAATAGAAGTTCAATTTTACTTCAAGAGATTGGGGTTTGATTGTTTTCTTCTCTTCTCATTTATTTTATGCCTATTGAATATTTGTTTATTATGTTTGATACCATGTTAGGCTAAATTCCCTTTCAAGGGGTGGGGTAAAACCCTTATTTGATGTTATTTTATTTTAATTAGTTTAATTACTTGAAAAATCCTTTTGAATGTTAATTTTGATCGCCCACCCTTAGATTTACGCCTCGAGAGAGGGTAAATGATTTTCGAGAGAAAATCGAAATTCTAGTTATAATACCCATTTTAGATTCGAACTAGAGATAGGGGTTTCTTAAGTGGGGTATTATCACTTGAATTTCAACTCTAAATTTATTTTATAAGATTGACATAAATTCTAATTGATCGATCCTAGCGGGTGATTAATTAAAAGGAGTGTGGATCTATTTTTCTAGAGTTGTGGGGTGTTAAAATTTACTTTCTAAAAGAGTACTATTAAAATTACACTTGCAACGAGAGTTGATTTTTAGTTTTGATATTAATTTGGGAGAATTCAAATAATTAAATTAATTAATTAGAATAACTAAAATTTGTGGTGTAATTCCATTCCTTGATTGTTCTCACAATTATTTACCTCACTTATCTCTTATTTTTAGTGTTAGACTTTATTATTCATTTTTGTCACTTTCTAGTTAGTATTTTCATCTTAGTTTAATTTAGTTTAAAACCTCACCTCACCCTTTTGTTTAAATATTGAAAAAGCTAAAAAAAAATAGAAAAAGTGAAAAATCACAAAAAGAAAATAAAAAGTGAATTACAATTGAATTTGTTCCATTTTCTTTACTCCCTAAAAAGTGGATTGATACCCTTACTTACCTCTATACTTGAGTTTATTATATTTTGTAGGTAATTGAGGATTTTGACTAACTTGCCTTTCATCAACAACGACATACACGCAAAAAGAAAGTTATCAAATGGCGCCGTTGCCATTCTTGGGATTGTCAAGCTCGGAGCGGATTCCATTTTGTGATTCACTTGTATTGTACTTTTTTTCATTTTAGTACCATTTTTTCATTTTATTAGAAGGATTGTATTAGGACTTTTTTATTATTTGGCTTGTTTTGCGATGCATAGGACACCATTTGTTTTTTATTTAAAATTGTAATAATTGAAAAGCGTGATAGGAAAATCGACAAGGTAGAGAGAGAGCGTCCAAAGGCGAGGATTTAGAAGCCTCTCTACCTTGGGTCGGTAGGACTCCCGGGGACGACTGAGATAGGCGTGATCTCCCCCCGGTCGACTCAACATTTTCGGCACCCCACGACCTAAAAATTGTGGGAGGTATATTTCTTGAACACTCGCGCCTCTCATGTTAGCGAGTCATTTATTTTGTGTGCTTTGTGTGCTCTTATTTGATTTTATTCTCTCATTTATTTTCGATTGGTGTGATGAATTAATTAATTAAGACCTACACCCGGTCACTCACGAGAAGGGATTTCATCACCCGACTCACTCGCTTACCAATTGTGTACTACCCTAGCCATCATTAAATTTAAAATCAATCAACTAGGTAGCCCACTAGGAGAATTTTTTGCAAAGGCGATCACTCATATTTTCGTGATTTTTTTTATCGCTCGTGGACTTAATTAAAATTTGACTACCCTTTCACTAAATTTAAAGATAAAAATTGGATATGTGCTAGTTAGGAAATTTTCTTGACTTGTGTGTGTGTCCAATTCATTTTTCGGTAGTCAGTTTTAGTTAGTCCGTCCAAATTCAAGAGTCCATATATTTTCCCCACCTTTTCTTCCAAAAAAATCCAAAAATATTTTTCTTTCTTTATTTTTCCAAAAATCAAAAAATATTTTCTTTCATTTTCATAAAAAAATAAAAAATCCAAAAATATTTTATTTCTTTCCTTTTTAGAAAAATCCAAAAATATTTTCTTTCTTTTATTTTTAGAAAATCCCAAAAATATTTTCTTTCCTTTTGAAAAAATTTTAAAAAATAAAAAAAATATATTCTCCTCATGGCCGAAGAACGTCCTTTACGGGACTACTTTGGTCATTTTCCATTTACACGTGACACGTGTGAGAGTGATCTGGAGCGGTCTCTTTATGATATTCGTCATGATTTCACCTCTCTCACGAGTATCGTTGGTACTCTTGACCCATCTATCCACGCACCACCTATTCCATCACCCTCAGTGTCAAGTGTCGACGTGCCTCATCCTTTGTCATGCACCCATTGTTCCTATGCCGATCACATGTCCCATGAGTGTCCATACTTGTCATATCCATCGGAACCCACTATGGAACATGTGTATCCATATGACATGTCCCGGAACCAACCTCGGTCAATTCTCCCTATATACCCAATCCCGAGTTGTGTGAGTCCCCGAGCTATTCGTGGAGGCCTGATCACCCTTCCATGCAATACGAATCCCAACCCGATGTTGTGGATCCTCACACGTTCCCATAGTCGTCATGGCAACCGTGTGTGCCTGTTCACGATCAGTTCCCTCACTACGCACACCATGCGTATCAACCATTTGTCCATCATGAAAGAGATCCTTTCGTGTATGATGAACTTGGCCCCACCCCACCCACTTCATTTGAGTATTCTCCGCATAGTCACGATCATAGCGAGTTGTGTCCACCTCAACCACCGCCACCACCCGTCACTCCACCATCACCTTCATCCACATCCGCTATCAAAACCCTCTTGCAAAAGTTCATACTTGCGCAAGAGCACGCCACTCAAATTCAAACTCAAGCTCTCCAAAGGCTTGAACAAAGGTTAAATTAATTGGAGTGTGCGCGAGAGTCGGATATTCCCATGGATCCATCCATCGTCGCAACCGAGTGTGATGATGCGTCGTCTTGTGCCACCAAGTTTGAGTGTGACCAGCACTACCACCCCGAGAATCTCGAAGTTGAGACCATCCCATGGTCCGGATCCCAAGTCGACAATTATGTTGACTTACCTTTCATTAGTGATCCCGATCCAATCTCACCATGTCCACATGAACCCCACATTGAGGTTCCCACTCCCGATATATCCAAAACTATGCCCGAGCTTTTACCTTATGCCCCAATTGCCTATGTCTCTGACATGTCCATATCTTTTAGGTTCGCTCCAGCTACGAGTGCTCACTAATTTCCCGAGATAGAATCCATGATAGTTCCTAACTATCCGGATATCGATGATGTCCCACCATGCATGGCTCCTATTGAGCCCGATATTTTTAGTGATTCCTTTATCTCTGAGATTGGTGCCTCGTTTGAACCATCCACTCCATTTACCGATTCTACTCTTGTGGAGAAGTTTCCCACTCCATCTTTAGAAACCACACTCCCTTATGAGTATTCCTTTACTCCTCCCAATGAGTGTGTGTCTCCCACGCTTGAGTTGGATCATATTCCTCCACCATTTATCCCACCCGATACACCATTTGTCCCACCCAACCCACCCATTATCCTTTCTACCCCACCACCTGGTTTGGATCTTGATTTTGCACATTTCACGTTTCCATCTACATTTTTAGATCCTCACCTGAAACCATCCCCCACCCACGAGAGTATTTATGCTGATACTCTCCACTTCCGTGACACCGAGCTTGTTACTCCATGCACACCACTCTCTTGTGGTATTGATTTTTCTCAACAGCTCCCTGGCGTGTCACGGTGCGACCAACCATTATCATCGCCCATTCATAGAACGGTCGTGTGATTTTTATGAGCCCCTCCCCATCACTATTGCCAAACCATTTTGCCTTCCTCACCAACTTGAGCACTATGCTTATAGGGCCCTAGTTGCCCTTACCTTTACGTTCAACAAGGCTCTAGACCGATGCCTCTTCACCCTTAGCCCTTTTTCCCACCCGCCCTTGGTCCAATGATGCTTTGCATCGCGTGATGCACTTTGCCATACAAGTGCATTGACCCTTTTTGCCTGTTTCCAACAAGACTGGCGCTTCAGTCTTGTTTGGGGGTGATTCTCTTCACCCGATTTTTCTGCCGCCCTGTGCTTTCATAGATCTTATCTTTAGGGTGAGATTTCATCGGTCTGACTGAAGACATTAAACTTAGCGCTACCGGAAGGCAGCCTGCATTTCTTGTACTAGTCTCATCCTGTTTGGGGGTGGTGTTTCACATCACCCTATGCTTTACATGCTTTATAGACTTGTACATTTTATTTTTTTTTCTCTTATCACTTATTCAGGGATGGAAAGTGATTTTAGGTCGCTAGCAGGTTGGTGGACCATAGGAGCGTGAAGTTGGCATTTCAGGCACTTGCGAACATACACCGTAGAGTCCCTTTGCATATATGGCCACCAATAGCCTTCCTTCATTGCTCGGAAAACTAAAGACCTTCCACCAACATGGATTCCACAGATTCCCTCGTGAAGCTCATGTAGAACTTCCTCGACATCCCTTGGGTGAACGCATTGAAGGTAGGGGCCGAAAAAGGATCTCTTATATAGCTTGCCCTCTGGAGATAAGTGAAAGCGAGCAACTTTGACTCTTATCTGGTGAGCGGTCTTCTTATCATCTGGGAGTGTGCCATCCTTCAAATAGTCCCTTAGAGGGTCCATCCAACTGGGTACTGACTCAATTTGGAGCACCTTCTCCATGCCTGGTGGCTCGCTGTTACGGCTAATGCTCGGATGAGCGAGGAAATCGATGGGTATTATTCTTTTTAAGTCAGAATTGATTGCTGAACTCAGGGATGCTAGGGCATCAGCATGGCTATTCTGTCCTCTGGGAAACAGCTGGACATTGACTTCCTCGAAGCTAGCCATTAGTCTTTTTGCTAAGGCGAGGTAAGCTGCCATTCTTTCATATTTTACATTGTAGTCTCCACTTATCTGATTGGAAACTAATTGAGAATCTCCGAACACCTGTAAATGCTTTGCCCCCAAAGTGTGCGCCTTCTGGAGGTCGACTATTAAAGCTTCGTATTCTGCTTCGTTGTTAGAGGCTGCAAATCCAAGCCTGATTCCTTGCTCGAGGACTGTATCCTCTGGAGTAATAAGGACAACGCCTATTCCTTCCCCCTTTGAGTTGGAGGCTCCGTTAATAAATAATTTCCAAACTTCCTCCGTTGCGTGGTTTTCTCCTTGCATTACTGGTTGAGATTGGCCGAGGGGCTGCTCACCTGTGAATTCGGCTATGAAATCAGTAAGGACCTTCCCCTTGATTGCGTTCCTTAGTTGAAATTGGATGTCAAATCGTCCGAGCTCGACTGACCATTTAGACAGTCTGCCTGACAAATCCGCCTTCCTCAGGATTGCTTTAAGGGGGTGAGATGTAAGGACGATAACAGTGTGAGCTTCAAAGTAGTGCTTTAACTTCCTCGAGGAAACTACAAGTGAAATGGAGAGCTTTTCTAGTAGTAGGTACCACTGCTCGGCCTCTAATAAGGTCTTGCTCGTGTAATAAACGGGGTGTTAGATTCCTGTAATTTCTCACATCAATGCAGATTTGACAGTGTGGTTGGAAGCGGAGAGGTATAAGTACAAGGAATCTGTTTCATGTGGTATGATGAGCAGTGGTGGGGAGCTGAGGTAAACCTTGAGCTTATCCAATGCCCGCAAGCAATCTTGGTTCCATTCTACCATTTTGTTTCCCTTTAGAAGCTGGAAGAAAGTCTTGCACTCCTCAGAGGACTTAGAGATAAAGCGGTTTAGAGCAGCGAGCATACCGATGAGCTTCTGTATGTCCCGGATTGTTCGAGAAGGTTGTACCCTGTTTATTGCATCGATCTGGTCTGGGTTAGCGTCGATGCCTCTCTTACTGACCAAGTACCCAAGAAATTTTCCTGACTGGACACCGAAAGAACACTTTCTTGCGTTAAATTTCATTCGGTACTTTATGAGGATTTTGAAGGTTCTTGATAGATCCGAGAGGTGGTTTTTTTTCTTCCTACTTTTGACGAGCATATCATCGATGTAGACTTCCATGGTGTCTCCCATTTGGTCCTTGAACATCTTGGTGGCTATCCGCTGGTAAGTTGCCCCTGCGTTTTTTAGCCCGAAGAGCATGACCTTGTAATAGTACAATCCAACGGTGGTGATGAATGTTGTCTTGTCCTAGTCTGGAGCGTACAAGGGGATCTGATGATACCCTGAGTATGCGTCCAGAAAACTCATTCTCTCGTGAGTTGCTGTGGCATCCACTAGTTGATCAATTTTTGGAAGAGGGAAGCTGTCTTTAGGTCACGCCTTGTTAAGGTCAATGAAGTCGATGCAAACTCTCCACTTCTCGTTGCTTTTTGTAACTACTACTTGGTTGGATAACCATTTGGGGAATAATACCTCCCGTATAGATCCTACATCCAGCATTTTTTTAACTTCTTTTTCCACGACTTTTGCCTTCTCGGGTGTAGTTCGCCATGCCTTCTGCGCGATTGGTTTGAAAGTGGGATCGATGTGCACTTAATGACAAACCATACTAGGATCAATTTCTGGCAACTCGTTTGGTTCCCATGCGAAGACGTCTACATTGTTCCTTAGTAGAATCGTCAATTCCTTCTTTTCCTGATCCGTGAGAGAAGTTTCGATCAAGAAGATTCTGTTATCATCGCTATCTCCAGCTGTGACTTTCTCCAGGTCCTCAACGACCCGTTCGGAGGGGAGGAGCCTGGTCTCGTCTACTCCGACCTTCCATATTTTAATTGCTATTTTGAAGTTATCAGACCTTCTTGTTCTTCAACTTTCTCATTGGCCTTGTCGGCCTTCTTCTTTGGTCTTGGGTGGATGGATGCTATGAAGCATCTTCTTTTCATCGCTTGATCGTCATGGATCTCCATTACTCCTCGCTCGGTCACATACTTGAGCTTCTGATGGTAGGTCGAGGAGACTACCTTCATTGCGTGCAGCCAACCTCTGCCGAGGATAGCCTGGTATGGAGAGTCAATATCGACCACCAGAAACTCGATCATTTTGGAAACATTTCTTGCCCTTACTGGCAACACGATCTTTCCCAAGGGCATAGTCACCTTTCCAGCGAAGCCAACCAAAGGGATAGTAGCTTCCTTCAGGTCGACGATGCTTAATTTCAATTTTCTGAACAGGTCGAGATACATTACCCCGGACGACCTTCCTCGGTCGACGAGAAACTTATAGACGTCATAGTTTGCTATCCTGAGAGTAATGATTAAAGCATCATGATGTGGGGTTCTCACTCCCACCAGATCTTCATCTGTATATACGATGTGCTTACTATAGTCGACATTATCTGCTCGCCGACGCTTTCCTAACTGTGTTTTTGCTGGATCGATCTGAAAAGCTTGCATCACTGCTGTAAGCTTTTTTACCTCCATTCGAGTTGAATTTCCCTAAATATGTTTCACGTCAGATGCCCCATGAATTACTGCGAATTCATGGTCGGCATCGTCTTTGAGTACGTTATCAGGTCGTGCTTATCTATGGGCAACAACTTTCTCTGTCTTTTTCTCCATGAATTCGTTCAGATGCCCAGACTGGGCCAGCTCTTTGAGGTGGGACTTAAGAGCTTTGCAATGATCAGTCTTATGTCCTCCCTATTTGTGAAAAGCGCATCTCGGCGTGTTGTTCCTCTTAGAGGGATCTCCTGCCATCTTTTTGGGCCACTTGATAAATGGCTCGTCTTTGATTTTTGCGAGAATTTTGTAAATTGGTTCTTTAAAGATGGTGTTGACCGCCTGAAATGCTTTCGACACATCATTGTTACCTCCATTCTTGGAGCCATTTTTGCCCCCATTATTTCCTCTTTTCTTTTGGTTCTTAGTCTTGTCACTGCCATTGGCAGCGAGCTTAGTTCGACTGTTTTCCCCTGTGCTGAGGCGGGTCACATCTTCTACCTTGGCATATTTCTCGATGCGGTCCATTAGGGCATCGGTGGTCATGGCTTCTTTCTTTATCAGGGATTGGTACAGAAGGGAAGAGCTGGGTAGCCCAATTTTGAAAGAGGCCACTGCCACTTGCTCCGAACAGTCCTCGACCTCGTTGAATAACTCCCAGTACCTCTTCGCGTAGTCTCGGAGGGTCTCTTGAGGCATTTTTTCATTATTAGCAAAGCATCCATCCTTTTGGGATGGTAGCTACTAGTAATAAATCGGGCTGTAAAGAGCTCGGCCATGGACTTAAAACTCCTGATGGACCGGTGGGGGAGCCTTTTGAACCATTTCTGTGCCACATCATGCAAGCTCGAGGAAAAATTCGGCACATTAGTGCGTCTCGATGGTTCCAGAGGGTCATAGCCTGCCGGTACTGCCTGACGTGATCAATGGGATCAGTCTTACCATCATAAATTTTGAACCTTGGAATATCAAACTTCTTGGGGGCTTCCTCTTCCTCTATTTCCCTCGAGAAAGGTGATTTCATCTGAGTTTTGAGAGCTTGCCTAGCGAGTTCTTGGGTCGATCTGGTACCGTGATGTGCAGGGTGTTGGTCCATCTCCCTTCGGACCAGACTTCGTCTGTTTTTATTGCTGTGATCTGGGCTCCTGTGATTGCGAGCTAGTCGCAGTTGCTCGAGCAGGTCATCCTCTGACTCGCTTCCCTCAGCTTTTTGGGATCCGCACTTCGGGCTCCTTCTTCGACTGCGAGACTTGCTCGCCTGAGGGCTAGGAGTGCGGTATAGACGTCTCTTAGTACCACGATAGAGTTCTCTCTCCATTCTTTCTAATCTTCTTTTGAGGCGAGCATTCTCAGCTTCGTTCTTGTGAGAAGACTCCCTCTGCTCGTGGAGCCTCGCCTCATATGCATCAATCAGCCTGGATATCTGTGTGGACCTCGTTGGTCCTTGGCTTTCTTCTGAGGTTGGCCTTTCTAAGCTAGCCCTCTGATCTGAACGTCGAACTTCAGATCTGACCCTGCGAGGAGCAAGTGGTTCTTGGATATCTCCTGCCTGGGGAGCATTACTACTGTGACCAGACATTTCAAACTCTTTTCTTGGTGTGGGATTTCTCAGGGAAGATAAACGCTTCCCACAGACGGCACCAATTGTGGTGACAGTTATTATTCAACACAAAGAGATAAGAGAAGCACAATCACCAAGCAGAATAAGGAATACAAAATGTCAATCACACAACAGGAGATATACGTGGTTCAGCAAGAATGCCTACGTCCACGGTGGTACAGTCAATATTATTTATATACTCCGGAGAGCGATTACAGAGAATACAATGAGTCATATGCCCCGGACCTAGGGTTTATTATATACATGTCCATTTTCAGGGAGTGGGGGTGTTGGACTCCCCCACGTTTTCCATCTTCTCCTAGAACCCCTCTTAACGAGAACATGGGAGAAGACTAAATCATAACCGATTAAGATATGGAGGGTCTGGACTTTGGGCCGCTACGATTGGGCTACTCGTCTAGGCCCATCATTCTAATTTCGGGTACCCACAATTTTGTATGCCCTCCACTGCTGCCACAATTGAGAATGCCCAGCAAATCTCTACTATGTTATTCAAAATCAACAACTAGTATTAGTATTGCTACCCAAAATGTTCTTTTGAAATGTTTAGTTTTCAATCTCAAATTTATTTGGATTATTTCAATTATTTCCTAACATTTCTAACAAGGCTAATAACTTGCAGATTTTCTTTTGCAAAGTGTCTTTTTTTGGGATTTGAACACTTTTTTATTTATTATAGTAAACAACTAGGCTTATATTGAAGAGAAAATTTGAATTTGATACCAACAAACAGAAGACGGTAATTAAAAGATAGAAAACAACTTACTTGAAAAAAATCCCCAAAATTCACATTTTGTATAACAACAAAATAAATTACTGTAATACACATATTCATCTAATAAACCTATAAATTAAGCAATTGAAATTTGATACGAGAAATTTAAACAAACCAAGCAATCAAATAAAACCAATACAAGAAATCAGTAACATACTACTATTCACATTTAGAAATATGAAAACATATATGATACAATCAACTAAATTTTTTTGTAAAAGTGATCTGAAACTCTCCCTATCTACACATTTTTTGGATGACTTTTTATGTTATGTCCTACTTTTCGACAAGTGCCATACTTAAATTCTCCCTTTTCTTCATCACGAGAAGAATTTCTCTTCTTTCTAGGTCTCTCAGCCATCCGCTTTGCACTAGGTGAACTAATGATTATTTCTATATCAAATTCTTCATCCCTTCCAAATGTAGGAACATGATAAATCACGTATGCATAAGATTGAACAAAATACTCCTGATTAAAAGCTTATCAATGAACATATTCAAATCCTTCCCTAACTTTTGAATAGCAACAGCAACATGAGCACACAAAAATCAATGGATTTCATATTCACAATATGAGCAAGTTATTTTCAAGAGATCAACCATAACACTCTCCTTTGAATGAACCTCAAACACAAATTCAGATGCTTTATTAACTCTCCAACTCCTACCTTCTTTTAACAAATTAGTAATTATATTGTAAATTTCAGAACATAAACATCCATTCCATCGATTATCCATCTCCCTACGCTCATCCATCATCTTCATAATTTTCCCTCTAATATAATCAACAAACTCCATTATCTACAAATGACGACCTTCATGGATCCATGAATTAAATGACTCCGCAACTTTCAAATACATTTCACCATATTTCTGACCTTCAAAATACGAACTCGTCCAATTTTCCCTCTTTAAAGTTTGCAAGAACTTCCAAATTGGACCAGATCCTTTCGTAAGCAACAAATACAGTTTGGGTGAAATTTGAACTGATTTGATTCATATGCACAATTCCGAAACATGTTTATAAGATTGTCCCTCACAGGCTTTGAAAATGATCCATATAAATTTTCTCTAAGGTTGTTCTTTAAATGTTGAAAACAATAAAAGTGGAAATAATTCGGAATAACTTTCGGAACCGACTTCAGAAGTCCTTTATTCCTATCTAATATAAAACTAATAACGCGTGAAGAAGTAACATGTGATAACTTCTCCAAAAACCATTCCCAATTTTCTTTTGTTTCAAAATCAACAATAAAAAATGCCAAGGGAAACATTCCTGCATAAACAAAATTTAAAAAGTTATATTAAATAAGAACATAAATTAAAACAGATAAATTTACTATGAAAAAACAAATTAGTGTATACCTTGATTTTTGTTCCTTCATGTAGACACAAGAAGAATTCCTTTATATCAAGATTTTAAAAATGTGCCATCAAGAAACAATAGAGGACGACAAAACTTAAATCCTTCAATGCATGCATGGAATGACACAAATAACTTTTTAAACCATCCCGAATCATCATCATAATCAATCTTAAATATGCAACCCGGATTAGAATGAATAATGCTTCCCTATACCATTGAAGCTTATCAAATGACAAAGATTGATCCCCGTATATTTATTACTTAGCTCTCTCTACAGCCCACCATGTAAGATGATAATTGATAATCATTCCACAGTTGTTTGTACATGGTAAATGATATCCACGGGGCATGTAAGGGGTCGTTATTTAATCTCCTCAATGATAGATGTTTCATTATCTTGTATGAAAAGCCACACGTATGTTCATTTATAAGATCCCTTACATAAAAAAAAATGAATTGCCCTTCTCGACACGACCGTGAACATACCATGCACACCCAGTACTTCCCTTGTGAAAACATTCAGTCATTATCCTAACATTGCCATCCTTTAAGTAACAAAAAATAAACCCGATCCAATTGAAAGCATATACAATACTCTCTAAAATTTACTAACACCTCCTTCAAACCTTTGACCAACATGACACAAACCTTTCGACTAGCATGCAGCCATCAAAACCTTCTCTCCATGATTGAAAAAAGAACGAACCCAACTGACTTCATAATCACACCGCTATCACTGCAACTCGATAATTGATCATGCCCTTTAACCATTATCTTACTTGACATAGAAACATCAATACTTCGAACTAAATGAAACTCACAATAAAATATCAAATTCTCCAAATTCGACTCACCATCCAATGCACAAAACGAATGCCCAAGCAGATTATAACACAAACAAAAAATGTCAGCAGATAAATCCTTCCATTTTGTGCATATATGATCAATCAAACCATCAAATCATGTATTCCTCCTACACTTCATCAAATAACTTTTTTTTCTAAATTTTAACATCAACAACATGAAAAAATCCATAACACCTATAAAATAATAAAAAGAGTATATCATCATATATGTGGACTACAAAATGAATCTGATTTAATTTACATTTAATAATTTTAGCATGCAAACTACAAAAAGTGTGAATGAAAAGCTCCTCTTATGTTTTCGAACAGATAAATTCATTATGTTATCTAATAATGGTTTCAAATGGCATATAGTTTAAATCAGATAAATTCATTACATGACACAAATCTTATTAACAAATAAATATGAACAGATGAAACAATTTATACTAACCATTGATACAAGAAGCTCAAATTTATCTATCACATACTAATTAAATCACAAAATAATATAGAAATTTACTAAAAAGTTTTAATATACAATTTAGAAAAAATAATAGAACAAAAAAATCAAAACAATTGCATCATACATATATCTAATTAGTACTTGCAAAGCTAAGTATATGAAATTTGATATTGTGAACAAATATATCAAATCAACTATACAATTGCAAATAAAAATATGAAAACATAGTCGTTTCAAACAAAAAAAAAATCAAATGACGTCTTAGTAACCTAAATATACAATCAAAATGAATAAAACCATAAAATTAACATATATTGGCATAACCTTAAATCAATTATTAAAAACTGACATGACATATGCCTTTAATTTTTGAAAAATGACTTTGAATTGCTTCAATTATTAAAAATAGACAGAGAATATGGATTCAGTTTAGAAAAAGATTTGAATAAGCTTCAATTATCTCCGATTTTAAAGATAACTGATCATTAGAACACTCCATACCATGAATCAATTGTCAAAAAACCGACAATAAATGTATCTTCAATCTGCAAAAAAAAAAAAACTTTAAATCGCTTCAACAATCTTCAATTTTAAAGATAACACATTGATCACACAAAAACTACCAAAACGGCTTTAAATCAAAGGTTGAAGGGGGTAAAATAGTAAATTAATTTTAAATCGTAGCCACAGTAACGACAAAAAGGACCTCCTGCAATAATTAAAAAAACACGGGTTAGGGTTAAACTTACGCACGTGATGAAGTTTAAGTCATTTACGTGACTAAATTAAAACGACCTCTTAATTATCCCTAAATACAACTATTTATAACACTTCAATAACTATGAACGATACATAATTTTTTTAATTCAATTAGGATTAACATATACTAAGTAACTTTTTCAATCAAGGAATATAGCATGCACAAAAGAATGGTTTAACCAATCATCATTATACCCCTTAACCCAATTTACCTACCCGTTAGTTAGTAATGTTCTTGACATTGTCTTATTTTGTAATCAATCAAAATTAAGAACTAAATCTCAATTTTTTCAAGTACATTTATTGATGTATTGTAATTTCACAAATCACTCTATGCATAAATATAGGCGTTGATGTAAAAAATTGGACTTGATCCAATTTTATAATCACAAATAAAATATATAATTGCAATGGTAAATAAAAAGAGAGGGAATTTTTAAAGTGGTTCAGCTATGTAAGAAAGCCTATGTCTTCTAGGTACTCTTGTCAATAAGAATAGCCTAGAATATGTTCTACTTTACCCTTAATGAAAGGAATACAATGTATTTATAGTGACCCGGAGGTCAAGAATTGAAATGTCAAGGGATGGAATGCTTTTATACAATTAAGAATTTATATCCTTACATAATGAATGTGACTATTGGTTATATAAATCATGTGTAGTATGACCCTTAGTACGCTTCGTTGATCTCGTTGGTTGACTTTCCTTATGTTAGTTTCCATTCCTTATATTGGTCGGCAAGACTGCCAAGCTACTATCTCCTGACTAGGATTATGGCCACAAAGGAAGACAATTGTTCACTTATGATTGGTCCACATAGGTGGATAATTTTTTACATCAACAGACGCCCATAATGTTCCATGCTTAATGCTTGCATGAAAGTATGGAGCATTTGATTCTGGAAGTAGCTCGGAGTATTTTCATGATGCTTGGTTGGAGGTCGACCTCCTACACTTGTAAAATTTCACTAGCACTCTTTAAAGATGTCATTTTTGCAAATATTTTGAATTTTAGCCAACCGCCAAAGGGTAAATGGGTATTTTTCAACTTCTGAATCGCAAAGCTGTCGGAATGTCAATCGTTGGTACACTTAATCATTACATTAATTATTTTTGAGACAAACTATAAAAAGGTAGGAGGCGCTTTAAAATTTTACCTTATCCCAAATCTTTGAACTGTAGCAACTATTTTCTGAGATTGTTAAGCGATTGTTCCCCATCATTCGTCCTTCCCTTTGATAGTTCTTGCTGAATCCTTAATATTCTATAAGAAATCTTTATTTCTCTTTATTTTTCTTCATTTCGTTCTTCCTAAGCCATAGTTTACATAGTTGATACTGATTCTCTAGAGGAATTTAGGGAAGAACAGAAAATTTCTTCTTGGGTTGATTTAAAAATACCTCCTGACCCTATAGATGTTTATTCTTTAGTCGAGGGTCATTGGATCCCAACTTTGTTTATAGCTGAGTGTGGGTTTTCCTTTCCACTAAACCCTTTTCTTATTCACTTCTACCAATATTTTGACATTGTTCTAGCGAGAGTAGCCCCCAACACCTAGAGCGTTGTCAATGGGGTGAATTGATTAAATGAAATCTATGGGACCTATATTGGGATTCTAAAAATCATGTTCTACTATAAATGGGCCATTACAGGAGAGAAAACTTATTGTTTGAAAACTAAACAAGCTAATATTGCTTTAGTGTTGAATTTTCCTAATTCTATTATGGATTATTGGGATAATGCTTTAATAGTTAAGAAATTGGCAACATTCTCCACTTGAGAATGGAGTGGCCTACCACGGTCCCAGGTTCCCTTAGTCAGGTAATATGATAGGTTATCATTTCAGTACTTCACCTTTCTTTACTGATTTCTTTTCTGATATATGCTAACTGCTACTGTTTATCGCTTTTTTGCAGAAGAACGTAAGAGGAAGTGCCCCAAGCCAGGTGAAGTGAATTTGGAAGAACTCAAATTCACATGGAATTTGCACCAAAGGACATGAGAAAATCATCCCCGGTCAGCCTTTATTTGGCTGGAGTATTAAACTTCCATCACCTCCTTTGTAGCTTGGCTAACAGCTATTGTGACTTCAGTTGTAATTGATTTGGAAAGGGATCCAGTATCTATTTCCTCGGTCTTTTAATTCCATTAGTATGGGAAAGAGGAAAATTCCCAACCTTCTGAAGGATGATTATGCTTCTGGTGCCAAGAAACCAGATAATACCAACACCCAAAAGAAGAAGGTTGATGCTAGTAAGAAGTGCCCAGTCCCCAAAGGTGATGAGTCTCTTTTAAATAGACTAAGGATAGGTCCTACTGATAAGCAGGTTGAGTATGTCATTGATACCGACCACTGGGCTTGGTTGATAAGGTCCCATATGCTATTGGCTCGTTTGTAGCCTTTATTCCTAACTTGGATAGGAAGTTGATCAAAGTTGGCTCCCTCCCAGACCATAGAGTTGTTGTTGCTTCCATGCCTCAATTAAAACTATCAGAGAGGGCTACACAAAGTTTAACCTTAGTAAGTTTTTATTTTTGAAGTTAGTCGAGTATTGTCCATATCTTCCTTGATTTGTACTAACTTAGTTCTTTTCTTGCAGTTCTTGGTTGACTATAACCAAATGCTAGAGAAGGACGATCAATTTTGTTCTTCTTCATAAGAAGTTGAGGAGGCCTTTGAAGGTCTTACAAAATCTTTGGAGGAGTCCAGGCAGGCTTTGGAGACAAAGCAAAAGGTCTATGAGGATAAAATCAAAGTGGTTGAAGAAGCTCGGTAGAAAGCTATGAAAACTCTGATTTTGTCACAATCCAGGTTTCCCTCCTAATATTGATAATGAGATTGATAATGATACTGGCTCAGGGGAATCCTCTATGGCCATTGAGTCCATTTCTCCTCCAGCCGAGTGTAACACCCCGAGATTTTTGAGCCGTAAAAAACTTTGTTAAATAAACAATTTCGAAAAAATAAATTTTTGGAATCTATTTAATTTTGGTATGTAAAAATGTTGGTTTTTATATATAAAAAGAAGGTTTTAATTCGAATTTAATCGGGAATTTTTTTTTGAAATTATAACTCTTTGTATAAAAATTGGGGGAGGATCCGAACTAAGAAGGATAAAAAAATTAAAAAACTAAAAATTATCCGTTCGATCGAGCTGATTTTTTTACAACAGCTCCATGTCGTCGTTCCCTACAACATACTAAAATTTCAACCAATTCCAACGGTTCGATCATCTGTAATAAATTTTGGAGCGTTTGTGTTTAATTATGACTCAAATTCTTTTTGGTATATAAACATAAATTGACGAGTTTGGACTTTTAAAACACATTTTAGCCTTCTCAAAAATTAGTAGCCTCCTCAATTTTCATCTTCTTCCATTTACAAAACCCTAGCCCATTTAAATCAAGATTGAACCCATGATTTGAAGGCTTATTTGGTGTTTTCTCGAGTTTGGGCTAGAACAAATTTGTATTGTTTTCGCAAGAGGAACGCAGTGGTGTGATCAGAATTTTGAGGCAGAATCTTATGAGTTTCTTATGATAATTTTAAGGTACGAGGTTTAAGCAATATGCTCATTAAATATCTCTAGAGTAGTCATTTGTTCATCATTTATTTTTACTCATATTGTTGATATCATGACATTTATAGGAATCTAAAATATTGATTCAGTTGAGATATTGTATTTGTTGATGGACATGGTATCATAAAATTTTTACATGACACGGAGAACGGTCACCCACCAGTAGTTCAAAAGTCCAATATCCATGATGAGGCTTTACGAAGGTTAGGTGAGGTGAGGCATGGTGACCTATTATTGTGTTATTGAAAAATTAAATTGGTATAATGCTCAGATGTTGCCTTGAACTTGAATTTAGATTTGTATTGTTGCATTTATTCACAGTTATTATTTTTAGAATCTATTCTTGCCATATTGTGTACTTCCCTGTATATTTCATTTAGTGACAGGTTAGCGTGGATTTGGACGCTGTGGATTTTAGATCACGACGTTTGGAGAGATTTATTTTTATATAGCTTGTGAGTGTAATTTATTTGGAGAGCTTCGAATTATTTTTGAGTGAAATTCAATTGTAATTATTTTGGAAGTGTAAATTTTGGATTCATTATATTTATTTTGTGGAATATAGATGCTTTATACTAATTGTTGAGGATTTAGTTTAGTTTTAATCGTAGTAGCACCTCGTGTTTTTACGTGGGATGTTACATTTGAGAATAGTGGTTCTCTTTATAAGATGATTAACTATTTATGCAATCTCGTACATTATGGATTGGTGTTCACTAGGATATGGTTTTGGCGGTGAGATATGCCATTCCATATAGAAATGACTATGCGATTTATTATGTATGAGTAAATTAGATGTATATTCTTCGCTGGATCTTAGATAATGGTTGGCATGTGAGCATTCCTTACATTGTTATTACTTGTTTATAAATATTGGGAGGGCCCTTGTGGTTGATGAGGTTTGTAAACACCTTATGCATTATGTTGGTTATTTATGGGCATTGGCAATCCCCTAATGTGGATTTTCGTAGTGAATGTGCCTGATAATGATTTTTATTTCTAGTATGGTTATGCCTATTGGATATGATTTTGAGTTCGCAGTACTTATATGTGTTATATGCTAGTGGTGGAATTATTTATAGGATGGTTATCTAGGATGTTTAGTCGATGATGGATTTATCTTTGTATGTGAGGATATGCGTGATGAGAAGCATTTCTATTGTTAACAGTTGGGTTGTTTTGAGAACCTTATGGCTAGAGATGACCTAGGTTACATGAATTTGTGTAAGGTCACATACGGCGTTAGCATAGTGATGTTGTTATGGAGACTGGTTATAGGAGACCCTTATTAGAATGGTTAGATGTTAAGAGGTTTAGGAGTGGTTAAGAACTCTATTGGATTTTACTGAGTGTGTCCTATCAGATGTTTGAGAAAATCGTGATATTTTTATTATTATAGGATCAATTAACTTAAGGAGTTTGGTATCACTATTGGAAGGGGAAAACCTTCTGTTAGAATTATCACAAATTGAGATTTGGTTGGACAAGGGCATTATTTCATATTGGGTCTTGGGCCAGTGAATATCAACAATCGACCAAGATAGGTAGTAGTGTATCGGAACGGTTCCTTATTTGGATTTATCTTGCGAGACGTCCCACGTACGGAGCTTTGTAAGGGTCGGGAGTTGAGAGACATTTGGTCTCTAAGATGTTTAGTTAAATACGTCGTTAGTTACTTTTATAAAGATATAACGCATTGAATTACGAGACATTTCAAGGTCTAGAGCCAGCAGAGCCAAGGAGTGAAGCATCAAGAGCATCGAGGGATGTTCATACCACGAGTAAAATAAGTGGGGAAATCTCAAGAAGAGTTGTGTCGCGATTAATAGGGTATTCGAGTATATCCTTACTCTATAATATGCATTATATGTGTGGTTGATCTTTTTATGTGTATGTGTGATATATGTATGTGATGTTTGTGCATGTGTGAACATGGTATAGGGTGTATAAGTTCCCCCGTCATGGAATACTATGGTAGGTGTACGCAAGCCTTCTTGTTTTACATAGTGGGATGCCAGTACAGGCTAGTTATGTATAAGCCTGTGATATTTGTGATGATATCGGAGATATTTGTGCGTGTGTACGTAAGCATTTTTATAGTGTTGGGGGTGCACAATGTCATCCCCTAGCATGTAGCTTGTGTGCATGAGATCAGTGAACCAATGAGAGAGAAAACGTTGTCATGTGTATGTGCATGTCATGATGAACAAATATTCCCCTCGCATGGGCCTGATCTGCTATAATGATTTTACTCACATGCTCCACTAATGCCTGGATAACATGTTTTGCGTGAGTTTTTTATGTCAGTGGTGTGATGTCTCGGCTAGTCGAGACTGATGAGATGACTCTCCTTTTTGTTGAGGCCGAGAGTGATGTTTGTCCTAAAATTTCTCTAACTGGTCTCAGCTTGATGACATTGTATGGGCCGACACATGGTCAGGCTGAAACTTAAAGATGTCGAGTCATGGGTCTAGTAGTTACCTTCGTGAGTGGCAATGAAGGTTCTCTACATTGGGTCTCGGAGGCCGAGACTGATTGACCTGGATTAATATTATGTGGGACCAATTGAGGATGGGTCTAAGGTAAGATGTGAGGGGCATGTTCTTGAGTTGAGTCTCATCTAGATGAGGTCATACTTATGTATATTAATCAACCCCTAAACCTTAGTTTTTAATGTATATGGGAGGCTGAGGTGTAAATTCCTATTCCATCCTCAAATAATATGTCCCCTCAGTGTCAGAGAGAATCTCAATGATGTGAGTGGGCTGAAGAGGTGTCAGATATTCCATTTCGGGGTTTTAGAAGAAGTGTTGCTTTGATATCCCCATGTGGACACCTGTCAGTCCATGGGTGGTGTGTCATGCTGCCCAAGTAGTGGCGGCAATGTTTGACTTTGGGGCTTGTGCCTTAATGATTTCGCATTGGAAACTGTTTGAAATCATTTCTAGGTTTAAAAACAAAAAAATCCTGATTTCTCCTTCTTCCTCGTTTTTACACTTCTCCTTCTTATACAAACCATAGTTTCAATTTCCCTATCTCTCCTTCGTTCTCCCATATCAGGTAAGATCAACCTCCTTTATTCTTTCCCTGCGCTCCTCATCCTCCTCCTTAGGTAACCCTATTTCCTTCTTTCCCTACTGAGGCCAACTTTGCGAGTCGAGATTCGTGTGGCCAAGCTCCCGTGGATATAGAGGACGAGGATAAGGATGAACTGAACAAAACTTATGCCTTGACCATACTAAGTGACGTTCGAGAGACAAATATAATACTTTGGAGACACCTCTACGATATAAATTCCTCAATTAGGATGAGAATCCCCTCAGAGGATGAGAGATCTTTCAAAACCCGAGTAGAGGGTGAGGTTGCAATTTATGAACAAATGTTCAATGTCGATTTTCGCCTGCTGATTCATCCAAATATCAGAGACATCCTCACAAGGATTGACATATCTCCCGTATAATTAGCCCCCTATGCATAGAGGATACTACTTGGGGAAATTCAACTTTGGAAGTTAGCC
Organism: Sambucus nigra; assembly: GCA_949130495.1. Taxonomy (NCBI): domain Eukaryota; kingdom Viridiplantae; phylum Streptophyta; class Magnoliopsida; order Dipsacales; family Adoxaceae; genus Sambucus; species Sambucus nigra. The sequence goes on along the minus strand of CASBWL010000624.1, from coordinate 111,659 downwards.
TATAAAACCGACCTTCTGATTGACATTATTAGGGCTTTCTACACCGTTTCTACCCAAATGTCTATGCCGTGATACTTCCATTTTGTGTCTTGGAATTTTGATAAGAAATTTCTCCAGATCAACCAGACCTCCAACTATGATTGGAAGTCTCGGTATTTTTTATATCCGATGAATGGTAGTTTGACAACAATGTCCCTCCTAGCATCAATGAGCCAAGAGTTCCCCAGAAGTGGGGCAAGGTGTCTATGGCAGCCAAGCTTGATCCTGGCCTAAGTTTAGATGCTTAAGAGAATATTACCTTTTTATGCACCCCGGTAAAGACGAGGGGCTCTTTGTCTTTGAGTATCGAATGGATGTTGATAATTTGGCTGAGGACTGAATTGGGTGTTAGCCCCCTAACTGAATTATGTAAGTTTTTTTTCTAAAATTTCTTTAACTTTAATATCATCCTTTCCTGATTTGATTTAGTCGATACTTAATTCTTGTTTCATTTATAAACCATCTAGAAGGCATAAGCAACAAGGCATGGAAAATGGTATCCCCAATCACAGGCAACCTCCTCTCTCATTTGGCTGGGAAGAATTCTTCTCTGACATAGGTACAAAAGAAAATAGCCACGAGTGGTCCCTTTACAGCCAAGGGAGTAAAGAAAAGGAAGGACATTCCTGAGGGCACTGGTGTCAACCCTACTCTAGCACCAAAAAAGAGAAAGCACACCTCGCCGAGGATGACCAAGGACACCTCCATCCCCATCTCGGATGACACTATGGTAACTGCCCGTGTAGCCCAGCTTAGTATGACGGTCAACTATTTGCTCGATAGTTAAAAGAGATCCTAAGAGGACATTACATCGATTGTCCCTGAGTACAACAATCCATATTTTGATTCCCAAGACCCTTCTCGGGTTCATTAACTTTACTCTTCATAGGATAACTCATGTAATAATTATTGGCATTCAATAATTTGAATTGAAATGTTGTATCATCTTGTACTAATTTATAATGTTTTTATCTTGCAGTCTATGATTACACTGTAAAACATTCATCTATGGGTGAAGGAGACCACTCAAAAGATCAAGGAGGCCAAGTCTACCATCATCGAGAATAGTGACCTGAAGAAGAAGCTTTAAACTATCAAGGCGACTCATTAGAGTCAGATCGCCGAGTTGGGTAAGCACAAAGAGATGTTGAAAACTCATAGGTTATACCATAAAGCTAATATGGATTATGTCAATGAGAAGATAAAGTAATTAGTCGAAGGTAAAGATGCTAAGATAAAGGCTGCAGTGGAGAAGGAAATCTCGGCGTTAGGAGTATGAGGAATTCTCTAACTACGCCCTTCAGTACCTAAAGAAGGGCCCCAAAACTCCTTGTTGTCAATTACTGAACATGCATCCTAACTTAGCACCGACTGAACCTCTACATGGTAATATTATGAAGTTGTTCGACTTAAGGGACCCTGAGTGCATTGCTTCTTTAAACCAAGTTCAGGCCAAGGCTCATACTGTTGCCACCAAGACTATGGTGGAACCTAAGGAGGTGGCCTAGGTAACTAAGGGAGGCGTTAATAAGCAGTATGGGAACACTGTTAACCCTCCTGTTACTTATGATATGCTTACCGACACCGAGAATGCCAATGCTGAGAATTAGCTTTTGTCTCTCTGATGGGTGATCGCTTGTGGTCTTTATGCCCTTTTTCTTACATAACCTTATCCTTTAAACAATCTCGTCTTCAAACATTATTTTCCAATGTATTATTTTTGTTGTGAAGAACTTTAACATCGTCTTGACTGAATTGAATGAACGAAAGATGATTGTTGATTCTTCCTTGTACCAACGGTTGTGCTAAATTTTATCACAAAATTATTGATGTTTAGGTACGATATTCAAGTTATTCCTTGGATCTATTTATCACCATTTAACATAATGATGTTACATACAACCACTTATAACACCCCGTATTTTTACGCATAATTATTTTTATGGAAAATGGGGATTAATTAAATTAAAGGGAGAAAATTTAAATTGTAATTAATTCGATTTGTATGATAATAATCACTAGCGTGATGAGAGTTAGTAATTATTGAAATAATATTATGGGCGGGGATAAGATACATGGCAGTTAAGTTATAAATATTTGGGACGTGTATGAGTCGCGTCACTATTATGTAGTTGAGGGTTTAAAAAGATAAATTATTTTTGGTAAAACTCGAACGACTATTTTGAGTGCGTTAGAGTGTCCGGAAGGGTCGAAATAGTCGAAAACTCTACTCGGGTATTTTATTTGGAGTCCGGGGCATTTTAACCCAAAATGAACACCCCAGAGGGGTATTTTGGTCTTTTGGAATTTTTGGGTAATTAAATGGACGAAAATTGGGTTTAATTAAAAAAAGTTAGGGTTAGTGTCCTGTCAGTTCAACTTATGTAAGATAGAGAGGCAAAGAGAGAGAGAATAAAGGAATAAGAAGAAGACTCCATTAGAGCCTTAAGCCAAGAATTCAAGCTTTCACACCAAAAAGTACACCAATGTGTAGATCGGGTCAAGAGGATCGTTCCCATACCATTTTCAACTGCTAATCAGAAGTTCCTTTTTAAGGCAAGTGATTATCTTTCTCTTTCTCTTAGCAATTATTTATAACACCCCGACTAATTAAATATCGGGTAGCTACTCCTTTATTAAAATTAATACAAAATGCCAAGTTGGTTCAGTTAATAGCATCACTGTCGAAAATATTTTAATGATTACTAACCACCTAGTATTTAAAAAGCGAGTTGCCAATTTTAAATTAAATCTGATTAACATGAAATAAGTGAAGAATAAAAGAGTAACATAACCATACACAATAAAGTCCCAATAGTGTAATCAACAAGTAAAAAAGAGTCTGGAGAAAATACTCCTCACAACAATCCCACAACTGAAATAATAAAACAAGTCTGAATCCTGAATTAATTACAATCCATAATCTGAGTAACTGAAATATAAAATGTCTCTAAAAGAAATGGGAGACATGCCCTACAATGATGAAACTAAATATGGAGTCAAGACTAGAAAAGGAGGCATCTGCTATCAAGGCCCTGTAACTTCCACAACAACTACAGCTCATCACCTGAATGAAAATACTATACATGGTGTCCTTGTGGCTGGGCACCTAAAAGGTTTTTACAAAAAAATAGATTTGAAAGCAAACGGGTCAGAGCCCGAAAGTGGAGAGTATTTTAAAAATAGCAAGTGATTTAAATTACAATTGAACATCACATATTATAAACACGTTAATTGCGTACTCTCACATGAGTTACTTGCCTCTCCACTACTGTGCACGTCTAACGTATGCCTTTAACCCATCCTAGTTATGCCACTATCTAACTAGTTTATACCACTCCTGACTTCGCATTCAAACATAGAGTATCTACACATAACCCCCAATTAAGCCATATTTATAACCCATGTTCACATTCGTTAATTTACTTATCTCAAGTGTTAGTTAAATTCTCATTTTTAACCCATTCCAATATCTTAGTCAATAACATCTACTAAGCAACAATGAACCCATCACAAATACATAAGTACATCACTGTCAGTACATAAATATACAATACAAGCACCCCGAGACTAAGCTGCGGTGCACATATACTCTGCTATCCATCCCGGTACATCACGTACATAAGGATCACGCATTCCGAATCTCTCAGGAATCGTCCTCAGATAATACAATCACAATCATTGGAGGCAAACACAGTCACATCACATGGGTCACGCACATACCTACGCTCCCACGATCAACAATCTTATTAACTTCCCAATAAGTCCTTCTCTGACCTATGTTCTCGAGGTACCAATCTATATCCCCCCATAGGCACACAAAGATTAGATGGCCCTAAGCGAACGCAAACCTCCCGTGATAGCAAGTATGGTAGGTATGTTATACACATAAGAAATCCATACACTAGGCATTCACACAACCTAAGTAATCATATGTCAATATAGATGTTCGTACATATCATCTAATTAATCTCGTACGTGGCAAATTTACTCCGAGTATTACATATAATATATATTCCGTTTGATAACTCTCTCGTCGTATCAATTTGGGTACTTAAACCTAACTCAAAAGGTTACTAGATTTCTTATTAATTTCAAATGTTATCTCAGTACTTAAAGTCCCTCCGTTACTGCCCTTATCTTACATCATCCTCAATTCTCAATGTAGTTCCAATTCGAACGTTTTCTAACCGTACCTCACTCGGTAGACCCTCGTAGGTAATATCAATCAATCCCATAAGTTATAGTGTTCTCCGATTACAACTAAGGCCCTACTGACTTTAATTAAGTCCCACACTATCATATTAATCTTCCTAATAACCAACATCGGTTTTGGAATAGTCATTAAACCTTAAAAAGAAACAATTGTCAAAATACAGCAGGGGTCGATCGATCGATAAAAAGGGGTCGATCGATCGAACCTTCGATCGATCGACATTCTTGAGTCGATCGATCGATCAAGCAGGCATCAGCCCAGAAATCCTTAACAGTTACAGGTTTGCATTTTTTTACTCTTCTTAATCATCATTCTAACGTCCAAAACTCTCAAATGAATACACAAATCATCCTACTAACATGTTTACTTCTTTCCTTACATTTTAGATTCATCAAATCAACATATAACATCACTTTCATGGATCAAATTACCCAAAAATCATATAAAACCTAGTTTTTCCTATTTCTTCAAGAACATCCCATAATTCCTTCAAATTTCGAAATTCTCTACTCATTAATCATCAATTCGTAGTTGTTATCATCACAAATATAAACCTACATGAAAGTCCTACCCAAATTATGATTTAAACCATTCAAATCCGTTTAATTTTCATTATTTATGAGAAATCTCCAATTCTATAGAAACATGTAAAATATATGCTTTGAATCTTTGCAAGATAAACCACTTGCCTGTAAATTTGATGTTCTGATCCGTTGTTGTTGTTTAAGGGATGGTCCTCTCTCCATTCAGGTCACAATTCCGTCCAAATTGGTGGTGGTGGGTGGTGGTGGTTTTGGTTTGGGGACTCTTTGTAACCTCTCCTCTAACTCACGTAACTCCCCTCTATGTTTTTGGCTGATCATGGCCCTAATGGCCTAACCAAAAATAAATAAATCAACACTAAAAATCGTGGGTCTAGATTCCTTAATTTTTAAAATTACCAAAATACCCTTCCGGGTTGCCGGTTTGGCCTAAAAATGCCCCGGGACCCAAATTAAACTCCCGGCTAGTGTTTTCTGACTATCTCGACCCTTCCGGACACGTTGGTGCACTCAAAATGACCATAAAGTTGATAAAAATAAAATTCACTTTTTAATTTAAATAATTACCCTCCTGACGCGACTGTCACGCGCGTCCTAACAAAATTTCCCAAATTGTCGTATTTCAGTCTCGCGACAATTTTAATATTTTCAATATTCATATACTTCCATATATCCACATTATAATCACCAACTCACATCTCGTTAGTATTTTATCCGGATTAATTCTCAATTAATTCACATTTAATTTAATTAATCCCATAAATAAATATCCATAAAAGTACGGGATATTACATACTTCCCCCCTAATAACAGAATTTTGTCCAGAAATTTGGATAAGTAAGGCACACCTGGAAAAATTTGCTATCCTCCAGTATTTAAAACAATTATAAAAAAAAGCCAAAATCACTAAAACCCTCGCTTCACAATAAGCTTGTTTAACATACTTGATACCTTATCAGAATAATCTTCGATAAATGCACCTCACGTTGTGCTCTTATTAAACAACCTTCAAATAAATATAGCCTATACATCATTAGCCACATTATTTTTATTAGTATTGTGAGTCCGCACCTCACTACTAACTCCCGCGTTTATCAAAACTCCAAACTCCCATCCTGGGATGAATCAATAACACATCTGACTACGCTTGTCCATTTCTTAAAATATCCCGACGTTGTGACTTTCACACAAGGGAAAACCACCTCAGCATGTTGGTGTCACACAAACCTTTGTAACCTTGTCCACCATAAATAGATACGGGTGCTTTTCCCCCAACTCTACCATTAGGTAATATCTCCTCCTCATGACTTCTATATACCTCACTAGTTATACCCGATTTTGAAATTGAAAATATCGTAATGAATCCAAAATTTCTTTCACACAATCCATCAGTCGTTAGTCACCTTGCGCCTGCACCTCGGGTTATAGGTGATACAACCCTCAGTTTGAATCGTTATTTCCCACTACTTATTGTCACCCCACCTAAATGTGGATTTCGGGGATTTCATCCCAATTCTAAATAATACTACGTCGAACCACGTACCGGCATGTTCACTATCTAATAGTGTAAATCATTCAAGTATATAACAATTTGTCTCCTTCTGAACAACATGACTCACGTATTTGAAGGAATTTGTTACCCTTCAAGGAATTTACTAACTTGACTCTTCCATCCCTTGTATCATCGGTTGGATACAAATTAATTGGTTAATCATCTAACACCCAACCGTTCTACTACTTACTACACCCCTCTAAATGTTGACTTTCTTGTAAATATTCTTCCCGTTAAGTGATACTTAACGATCCTCTGCTTCTCTTGGCGTATGCCAAAGTTTCGACCCTTACACTTTCTCACCTCTTTGTGAAAATCCGGACTCCTTATACCTTATTAACATTCTCACTCTATACTCTTGAGTCACCCTCAACATTCGATTGATCGGATCTCTACTCCAAATTGCTCATAATAATTTATTCGCCTTCTCAAGAGATATCCTTTTATTAAATGGCTTTCTACTGCTTTTTCTCTAAATTTGAACGTGCTACACTGACTACACATGATATTCACTTACACCTTTTCTTATGACGTTTAATCTCATAAGTAATAATCTCACCCGTCTATGTTCCCTCTTCTTTTGATTTACACTTTAGCAAATCAAGAAGTCTACACCCCTTATAACCCAACCATACGTTTTTTTTACATTATATACGCTTCATACAAATCCCAAACTCTTTATTATCACTGTAAATACAACGGTGCTATACCACCACTTGGGCATTCTCAATCGCCTCTGAATTAGAAATCCTAAATCCTCCTTATCCTCAATGCGTCCTTCAACACGCCGTGACGAAACCAACATTATTAGTACTTATATCGTAATTTACTAACAACTGGCTCTAATGGCCGTACATCATAATTTACTCCTTGTAACTTCCCGTTATAACTACGTATTCCCATAACGATAGAGGTATCCAAATCATGAACGAAGGGCCACACATTTCCTTACTACTAACCTTACGCTAAGTTTCATGCGTGGGGTGTCTCGCAAAGCGAAATCCAAACAAGGAACCCCCCCCGATACACTACTACCTAACATTGTTGGTCATCGGAATCCATTAAGCCCTGTCCATAATATGTACCCCTATACTCTCGTCTTTTAACAACAAAGTTTCATCTCAGTTCGCAATTATACTTAAACAAAGAACTCCTTCTGAAAGACACTTTTCTCTTTACAGTGATGGAAATCACATTTCATATATAACATGCGAGATATTTGGGACCCTCAAATTCCCATCCCCAGACACACAACTATCAGTATAAACTTCCAAATCTCTAACGGGGAATAAAACAATGCACTCTTTTTGTTACGACCTCTCTATCGTTAATTATAAAAACCAAATAACTCTTTGTTGACTAGTAAATCAATTACATACAACTAATACAATGAAATCCCTACGCATACTGGGATTAAATATCAGAGACCATTATACCCAATTGAAATCATAACCTGTATATATATTTATATATATATACGCACGAAAGTACAATTGCGAGCCCGACTCTCTCACAGTTGGGGCCTCGCCAAAATAAAACATGCTACCCCAAGGTAGTAACTTCGATAAACTTGTTATACCATCACACTATCGGTATAATCATATATATAAAACAATAATTAAGATCATATCATACTCGTATAACACAGCACTAAAACGAGTAATTTCGATAAAGCATAAACCGCTATTAATATACCCATTCATCCTCCACGGATGACAATAAAAGTAACCCCCACACTATCAGGGAAAATGTTCTTATATATAATAAACTTACTGATATACTCAGTAAACTCGACTCTCAAGTGAAAATACAATTGTAACAATTGTAGTAACTTATTCATGCCACAAATAACATGCATCCTCATCTGAGGATATAACTCATACTCCTATCCTAATAATCGTTCCGGCTGCTCAAATGGTTCTTGGACTTACCACACATGTCTGTCCCAAACCGGATATTTCAATAACTGTTGCCCTCGCCAGGCACAATACATTGATCCCTACTCTTGTATCGGGAAAAATTTTATAACGCACGGGTTTCACTCCCCACAGAAATACCTCTACACATACTCCACTTATCTTTTGTCTCACAAATCATGTTAAGGTGGTCCATCTCTCGGTTGTGGTAGTCTCAACTCAGACGACTACCTCCGTTGTTTCCTTAGCTTGATGTACCTAAGGAACACACTACTAGTTTTCCACCTCTCTTACTGAAATTACCATCGCTCGGTAGTAATTACGCTATCGAATTATTTTAACAGTTTATCCATTGGGTCTTCCTCCTTGTGGTGTTTCTCCAACACCATTTTCCCAGTTTTATTCTATAAAAATTCTTCGATTTTTGTATCTCCCTACCCAAGGGAACATTTACCTCCAAATTTACACCACGCGATATAATTACTATCTGTATTTATCATCCAAGTAGAATTCCCCATAAGAGCTAACAATTTTTTTCTTGTATGTATATTCTCCCTTTAACATCCTCTTCTCCATACCACCTTCTCCACCCGGTGTAAGGTTCGCTACAACATTAAATTTCTCCTCACAAGTTGACCCCTGTTTGGCCCTCTTATGTGAGTTTAGAATAACATTCGCCTTACAACCTGAACATCTGATGAAGGAACTTATGGTGAAACCATACGTGTACACCCTCTCGACATCACATTCCACTTTTAAGTGGGTTGCTTGTTTCTCACCATTGAATCTCCGCTCTTACGACTCAAGGAAAAATTTCTCCTAAATTTTCACTCTCGATTGGCCATACTCCGACATATGTCCAAGCCTTTGGATACATTGCGTTCGTTTGGCTAGCACATGACGTCTTCTCCTTTCGAGTATTGCTACTGCTGGTTCTCTTCAATGTTACACCTAACTCTATCTCTCCCATTCCAACCTTGTTGGATGTGTCTAATTTGAACCCATTCCTACTATAGCTGTACGCGGAAGTCTCAAGTCGCGCCTTAGCCTTCTATATCATCCAGGACTTCCGTGCCATAATATCGGTGACTTCAACTACGGTCATCCTTCTTTAAATAAATAAATTAACCTCAATATATATTTACCTCCTGTTGTTCACCCAACTGTCTTCGCCTGACGTACTACATTGTTCGGCACACGAATACACCCGATCGTAATACGATTTGCTATCATATACATCATAGCAGGAGAACGAAATTTTATTAAAGGAATCAACAATCCTAAACATAGGGCTCTATATCAAAGAAAGCTCAGCGGAACATAATAAGCCGTACAGATCCTAAAGGACACTAGAACCTGGCTCTGATACCACCTGTAACACCCCAACTAATTAAATACCGAGTAGCTACTCCTTTATTAAAATTAATACAAAATGCCAAGTTGGTTCAGTTAATAGCATCACTGTCGAAAACATTTTAATGATTACTAACCACCTAGTATTTAAAAAGCGAGTTGCTAATTTTAAATTAAATCTGATTAACATGAAATAAGTGAAGAATAAAAGAGTAACATAACCATACACAATAAATTACCAATAGTGTAATCAACAAGTAATAAAGAGTCTGGAGGAAATACTCCTCACAACAATCCCACAACTGAAATAATAAAACAAGTCTGAATCCTGAATTAATTACAATCCATAATCTGAATAACTGAAATATAAAATGTCTCTAAAAGAAATGGCCGACATGCCCTACAATAATGAAACTGAAGATGGAGTCAAGACTAGAAAAGGAGGCGTCTGCTATCAAGGCCCTGTAACTTCCACAACAGCTACAGCTCGTCACCTGAATGGAAATACTATGCATGGTGTCCTTGTGGCTGGGCACTTAAAAGGTTTTTACAAAAAAACCTAGATTTGAAAGCAAACGGGTCAGAGCCCGAAAGTGGAGAGTATTTTAAAAACAACAAGTGAGTTAAATTACAATTGAACATCACATATTATAAACACGTTAATTATGTACTCTCACATGAGTTACTTGCCTCTCCACTACTGTGCACGTCTAACGTATGTCGTTAACCCATCCTAGTTATGCCACTATCTAACTAGTTTATACCACTCCTGCCTTCGCATTCAAACATAGAGTATCTACACATAACCCCCAATTAAGCCATATTTATAACCCATGTTCACATTCGTTAATTTACTTATCTCAAGTGTTAGTTAAATTCTCATTTTTAACCCATTCCAATATCTTAGTCAATCACATCTACTAAGCAACAATGAACCCATCACAAATACATAAGTACATCACTGTCAGTACATAAATATACAATACAAGCACCCCGAGACTAAGCTGCGGTGCACACATACTCTGCTATCCATCCCGACACATCACGTACATAAGGATCACGCATTCCGAATCTATCAGGAATCGTCCTCAGATAACACAATCACAATCATTGGAGGCGAACACAGTCACATCACATGGGTCACGTACATACCTACGCTCCCACGATCAACAATCTTATTAACTTCCCAATAAGTCCTTCTCTGACCTATGTTCTCGAGGTACCAATCTATATCCCCCCGTAGGCACACAAAGATTAGATGGACCTAAGCGAACGCAAACTTCCCGTGATAGCAAGTATGGTAGGTATGTTATACACATAAGAAATCCATACACTAGGCATTCACACAACCTCAGTAATCATATGTCAATATAGATGTTCGCACATATCATCTAATTAATCTCGTACGTGGAAAATTTTCTCCGAGTATTACATATAATATATATTCCGTTTGATAACTCTCTCGTTGTATCAATTTGGGTACTTAAACCTAACTCAAAAGGTTACTAGATTTCTTATTAATTTCAAATGTTATCTCAGTACTTAAAGTCCCTCCGTTACTGCCCTTATCTTACATCATCCTCAATTCTCAATGTAGTTCCAATTCGAACGTTTTCTAACCGTACCTCACTCGGTAGACCCTCATACGTAATATCAATCAATCCCGTAAGTTATAGCGTTCTCCGATTACAACTAAGGCCCTACTGACTTTAATTAAGTCCCACACTATCATATTAATCTTCCTAATAACCAACACCGGCTTTGGAATAATCATTAAACCTTAAAGAGAAACAATTGTCAAAATACAGCAGGGGTCGATCGATCGATAAAAAGGGGTCGATCGATCGAACCTTCGATCGATCGACATTCTTGAGTCGATCGATCGATCAAGCAGGCATCAGCCTAGAAATCCTTAACAGTTACGGGTTTGCATTTTTTTACTCTTCTTAATCATCATTCTAACGTCCAAAACTCTCAAATGAATACACAAATCATCCTGCTAACATGTTTACTTCTTACCCCACGTTTTAGATTCATCAAATCAACATATAACATCACTTTCATGGATCAAATTACCTAAAAATCATATAAAACCTAGTTTTTCCTATTTCTTCAAGAACATACCATAATTCCTTCAAATTTCGAAATTCTTTACTCATTAATCATCAATTCGTAGTGGCTATCATCACAAATATAAACCTACATGAAAGTCCTACCCAAATTATGATTTAAACCATTCAAATCCATTTAATTTTCATTATTTATGAGAAATCTCCAATTCTATAGAAACATGTAAAATATATGCTTTGAATCTTTGCAAGATAAACCACTTGCCTGTAAATTTGATGTTCTGGTCCGTTGTTGTTGTTTAAGGGCTGGTCCTCTCTCCATTCCGGTCACAATTCCGTCCAAATTGGTGGTGGGTGGTGGTGGTTTTGGTTTGGGGACTCTTTGTAACCTCTCCTCTAACTCACGTAACTCCCCTCTATGTTTTTGGCTGATCATGGCCCTAATGGCCTAACCAAAAATAAATAAATCAACACTAAAAATCGTGGGTCTTGATTCCTTAATTTTTAAAATTACCAAAATATCCTTCCGGGTTGCCGGTTTGGCCTAAAAATGCCCCGGGACCGAAACTAAACTTCCGGCTAGTGTTGTCTGACTATATTGACCCTTCCGGACACGTTGGCGCACTCAAAATGACCATACAGTTGATAAAAATAAAATTCACTTTTTAATTTAAATAATTACCCTCCTGACGCGACTGTCACGCGCGTCCCAACAAAATTTCCCAAATTGCCGTATTTCAGTCTCGCGACAATTTTAATATTTTCAATATTCATAAACTGCCATATATCCACATTATAATCACCAACTCACATCTCGTTAGTATTTTATCCGGATTAATTCTCAATTAATTCACATTTAATTTAATTAATCCCATAAATAAATATCCATAAAAGTACGGGGTATTACATTATTATTATTCCTGTTAACATATGTTAAGGTTTTAGAACTATTAATACCAAAATTTGGTTTACCTATGTTGAGATTGTGTAGGAATCTTAGAAATTTGATAGGGGTTTGCATGTAGAGGATTTTCCCCTTTATAGAAGTGTGAAATCAGGAGAATTAGATGCTAATCACGAGATAAAAATGGAACTTTTTTGGATTTATAATTCTGGGTTATGTTAATATGATTCAAGGGAAAATTTAGGAGTTTGTTGAATTTATTTGATGATTAGAAGGATTTGACCCCCTAAACTATGTTAAGAAATGTTCTAGATTGACTTAGAGTAGTTTACTAACCTTGTACTTGAGTTGGAATGGGTTTAGGTTGAGACTGAAGAGGAGAAAATCTGGAAAAACGAACTTTGAAGATGAATTAGGCAACTGCGGAATTTTCATTAGAAGTCCAGCCCAGGTTGTTCGAACGACCTCGTTCGAACGAGACTTCTAACGAGTTTTCATTGGTCCTTCTAACAAGCTTGGTAGTTCGTTCGAAGTGACCTTCGTTCGAACGACCCTCGTTAGAATGAGATTCCTATGGTCTTCTAACGAGATTCCAGAATGACTCTTAAGGCCCAATTTTGTTTCGAACTTCCCATAGGCTTATTTATGTGAGTGTTAGATCTGTTTGAATGTCGAGTCACTTAAACTTATAATTATTAGTGAGCGTAAAATATGTCGACCCTCGGGAGGTATTAAATTCATAAAGTTTGAGATATATGAAAATACAAGGGATAAAATATACGAATAAGGTACGGGGTGTAATAGGGGATATTATGCGTACTGCGAATACTAGGCGGTGGGAAAGCCAATGAATTTGTATAAGTTGTGTGTATGATTATTGTTTAAAATATTATGTGTATGACATACCTATCTACTGGATATCGAACGGAGGTTAACGCGTTGTAGACGACCGGATCTAGTGTGCCTTCGGAGGATTTAGAGTCGTACCACTAGAGCATGGAACCTAAGTACGGGCTATTCATGAAAATGATAGTGATGACGGTCATATGGGTGCGTAGGTATGTGCGTAGCCCATCGACTTGGGACTATGTTCTCCTCCAATAGGTGTTTATGTTTTATTGGTTCTCGAGAGATTGAACCTGCTATCCTCTATGCGTGAGCGTTGCAATGGGACTAGATAGATGAGTATGCGCGGCACTAAGGGTTTCTCAACCAGGGGTGCAATATTGCTATATTTATATATAAATTAATATGTATAATTAAAGAGATTTATGCATGTATACAGAAATCCTACTTGGAGTCTTATATTGATGACTCTATTTTTAAATGTGTACTTATGGTATTAACAGCTGGGCAGTTAGAAGAATATGAGAATAAACTGAAGTAATTCTAAACCTATATTAAATTCTTAAGAATGTCGGCTTTGGATAATTTAGGGTGTCTTCCCAACATAATAGTATGTATTCAGTATCCAGTCAGGGTATCATGACTAGATTGGGTAATTAAACTCATTAGACGTGCACACTAGATTAATGGGTGAGTATCTCAAGTGAGTACGCTAAGTTAACTTGGATAACAATTGTGATAATTGATTCAATTTAAGCACTTGCTATATTAAACTGTTTTTAACTCGGGCTCTGACCCGTTTTTTTGTATATCTTTCTATTGTTCCATTATCTTTAGGTAACCAACCACAGAGACACCAACCTTAGGAGACACTATTCAATTGTCGTGTTGTAGCTGTTGTGGAAGCTGCAGGCTAATTGCTAGTAGACGACTCAGCTTATTCTTCTTTTCCAGTTATCTACTCTGTTGGACATGTCGTCCCTACTTCAGTTTACTTCCTGAGATTTAGTTGTTTTAAATTTTCTTTTAAATTTGATTTACTTTTAATTGGATTTATTATATGGGATTGTATCTGGACGTGTTTACTCCAACCATTATTTTACTTCAGTTAGACTTTATTTATGTTACTGTGATGTATGAAATTTGTTGTTATTCTTTTTTATATTGGTTAGTAACAAGATAAAATTTGGACATCACGCTTTTTAAATATTTTGTTGTTTTCATGTCCTTTGCAAGTAGTTGATGCCATTAATTTGATTTGCTATTCGATTATGATTTTTAATATATGTGATGGACCTAAATTAATTCAAACATGAATCACTATTGAAAAAATTGGCAATGTCGTCCAAGTATCTCATAGGAAACTATGAAGCACGGACACGGATACGGGTGTCATGTCCGATGCGACACGAACACGTTGGCACATCAAACTTATAAAATAACGACACGACATTGCAAAGACATGACGATATATATATATATATATATATATATATATATATATATATATATATATATATATATATATATATATATACACACACACGCACACACACACACATACATACTTTCATTTACTTTGCATTTCAAAAACAAAAAATAGTTGTGAAAATAATTTATTAAAATTAAATTGGTTCAATATTTCATAATGACAGTTAAATCGTAAGTCAAAGATATGCTTTTAAATTAAGCGAGACAATAACTTCATTCTTTTAATTTTTCTTATTATTATTCATACATCCTTAAGATTTAATTTTACAAGATGACACTAGAATTTCTTAGTGTTCTTTAAATTTGACACCCCGTCGTGTCCACAAAATGTTTAGGCCATATTCGTGAAATGTCGAACTTTTTTTTAAATGCCAAGCAAGTCTGAAAAAACCGGATAGGTTCGGTGTGTGATAATTGATTAAAATTAAATTAAATTCGCAAGATTCCAAGTAACCCTTATTTAATTCGAGTCTATTTAGAAACAGCCCATAAACAAACAACTACGTGTGTGTGTGTGTGTCAAACCATAAATAAAGCATGCGACACAAAGTTAAGGAAAAATCCCCACAGGGCAAAACCTTTTATTTCACTATAATAAGTAAATCGCAACTTACACAGATTACAATGAAATACAATGACACACGAATACCCGCAGGCGTCGGTCGGTGTCGTCAGCAATGAATCCACACGCAGCGAACCCACATGAACCTCAGTCCAATCAACAAAGGAAGAACCGCAGCACTCCTCAATGACACGCAGCCATAAAACTTTGTAGAGACTCCCTCAGCAATGACACGCAGCCCTCGGTTGCAAAGATCTCTCCACAAAGGTTTGAACAAACACAAGGTTGTGTTCTTAGGTTACCAAAAAGATTCACAAAGGTTTGGCAATTGTGTGAATCAAAACATGAGTCTTGGGACTCAAAAATATGAAGACTAGAGGTATTTGGACTCTCAAAAACGTCTTCTAAAGTATTGCAAAACAACTCCCCCGAAGTTGGTATTTATAGGAAAAAATATGCAGAGTCCCATGTTCTTAAAACTCTAAAATTCTATCCAACGTATGAAAAAAACAGCATTCTTTAAGGAATTTTCTCCATCTTCAAAAGGTCATAACTCCTTAACCGTAGCTCGAATTGAGGTACCGTTTTTTCCAGTATCTTTGTTGCGGCGATCTCTTCAACTTTCCAGTTGACCAGACCTCCGAAATATGGATGTGAAATTACTAAAATGCCCTTGAACACTCCTATCGTGCCTTTTTTCACTGTTTTGACTTCCCTTGCGTACCACTTGCATTAAGTCCCTAAAATCGTGGAACGTGAAGTCGTTGAGGCAGATGTGGGACACATTAATGGATATGTTGAATGCTTGATTCCCATAATTCGGATTGAGGCCGTCGAGTGACATCTTGAGGTGACGTGCCAAATGTAGCGGCGTACGACATACACAAATGTAACATGTTGAACATGAGAAAAATGTCCTTACAAATCTCCCCCTATGTCTATGCCGGTACATACATAAAAAATTCGAATTATCAAATATGAAATTGCCTATACAAATCTACCCTCCCATGAACCCAAAACTGGAAAAGGTACAAATGAATAGTCTTCATCGTTTGTTCTTCAAATCTTCAGGAATCTCAAATCTTTTCTCATCAGGGTGTGAAATTCAGAGATCATCAATGTAGTACCTACACACATAAGATAAAGAAAAAAATACCAAGTGACGTATCGAGTTTGAAATGAGATAAACATAGATACCAATATATGATAAGCATAAGTCAAATCTCAAAACTCCCCCAAAATAAGATAATTCTTTCTCCCCCTTTTTATGATGTCCCCAAATAGACAAATAAGAAGAATGAATCAAACAAGCAAAATCGGGGTGTCACGGTATACAAATCAAGGCATCAATCAATATGGTAAATGTGCTGTAGCAAGGAGATGCTCAAAAAAAAAACTTTCACAAACTATTTTTTGATTTTTAATTTTTCATACAAAAAATAGATACCATTTTGAAAAAAAAAATGTAAAACATGATACAAAAATCACACCATGGATTTAAACTCAAACAACCAAGTCATGGAAATGGAATGGATGGGTGTGAACACATTCGATAGGTAAATCAACTCAATCAATCATATGTGCACGATGCATATGTGTACCCCTAACGAATGAGCATCAAAAGTATCCTTACGTGAAAAAATTTGTTGAATTTAAATGACATCGTCTTATGCAAATCAACAAATCAAAGTCAAAGTGATTTCCACACCAATAACGTCCAAAACTATAAAGCGCATTTTCAAGCATTTCAAGGACGTGCAAACCCGTTTTAAATTCTCCAACCAAACTCCCTCATATATATATATTCTTTTAGAGGTAATCTAAATTCTCAAACTTTGGAGAATTGGTGCAAAAACCTAAATGGCCCATAATTGGCATGAATTTTTTTTTTATTGCCTTTAAATTTTTTTCGGGCTCTTTTAACCTCTTTGGACCTCGGATAATAAAATTCCTCAATTTTTTAGGTCCTTTTTAATGGTGGCTTTTGCGCAAAGGATAGATGATTACCTTTCGCAGCCCCTCCCCGTTATCAAACAAATCACACAAACTCACAAAACGGTTTTTATATGCACAATTTCCTTATAAAAATTATCGCGCTTGGTTAGTTTTAAAGACAGGATTGGAGTGAAAACACCCAACCAACATGTGATAAGACAAGCACAATAATCAAACAAATCCGTCCATGTGTGCAATAAAGGAAATATGAGTCAAACATGTAGGAAGTAACACTTAATTACATCTTAATGACTCCAAACATTATAAAGCACATGGATGAATTGACCTATTGTCTCAAAACACTATCAAATAGTCACATGAAAAAATGGAATGATATTGTGACTCGGTCATCCAAAGTGTTCATCCATAAACGGTGCAACAAAAAAAAATCTTTTTGTATTTTTCAAAATTTTTCAAAAAAAATATATACAAAAAGTACATGTCACAACGCTAGCAAAAATATATCAAAAAGCATAACTAGCGTATGACAAACATGCAAACACAATCATCTATATGATATGTCAAGAGAAGAATCATGTGCAAGCGAACGGGAATCAACTTGTCTAAAATCTAGTTCCTCCAAAAGTGATTTCCTAACCCAAATGGATGAAACACGTCGACAAGGGGTTTTGGGAACCAACAAAATACTAGACTTCGAATTCCTAGGACCTCTTACAAGATCAAAGCAAAATCGCCTAAGGTGACCATTCCTACCACAATATGAGCATGTGTAAACAGGTGGGATGACACCGAAAGTGTGATATTTTCTAGCGTCCTTGGAATTAGTTGACCCTCTAAAACAAATAATGGTTTTGGCTTTAGCATTAGAAGCATGAGAACACGATGAGCCATTACCATCACTATCAAACCTACTTGAGTCTGTCAAATCATTTTTTAATTTCAAAATTTTTGACTCAAGCAAAGAATTAGACTCTTCCAAATTAAGGGATGCCTTTTTCAAGTTTTCAATAATTCCTAAAAGCGTATCTCTCACCCCCTCAATTAAAGTAAACTTTTTCCTAAGAGTCTTTTCACGTGCCACAAACTCATTGACTAAAATATTTTTCCCCTCTTTGGCACAAACACAAACCATCGAATTTTTAAGGTCCTCCAATTCTTTTTCTAAAAATAGGACCCTTTCATCACTCTCCTTCTTGGACAATTTTAAAGAAACAAAGTCATGGTCCAAGGAAACAATTTTTTCACGATAAAAATCTCTTTGATTTTGAACCGTTTGCAAAAGATCCATCGCGGATTTAAAACGGGAATTTTCTTTTTCCAAAACTTTAATTCTTTTACAAAGTTTCAAATTCAAACTTTTTAAATTTTCAGCATGGGCATGAACTTTTTCAAAAATTGGCTCCTCATTAAATGGGCGTTCCATTGAAAAATTGCGATTTTTCACAAAACTGATTTTTAAAAAACAAATCAATATCACACGATTTTGAGAAAAATAGGATCACTCGATAATTTAGAGTAACCCGCTCTGATACCAATTTGAAAAAACCGGATAGGTTCGGTGTGTGATAATTGATTAAAATTAAATTAAATTCGCAAGATTCCAAGTAACCCTTATTTAATTCAAGTCTATTTAGAAACAGCCCATAAACAAACAACTACGTGTGTGTGTGTGTGTGTGTGTGTGTCAAACCATAAATAAAGCATGCGACACAAAGTTAAGGAAAAATCCCCGCAGGGCAAAAACTTTTATTTCACTATAATAAGTAAATCGCAACTTACACAGATTACAATGAAATATAGTGACACAAGAATACCCGCAGGCGCCGGTCGGTGTCGTCAGCAATGAATCCACACGCAGCGAACCCACATGAACCTCAGTCCAATCAACAAAGGAAGAACCGCAGCACTCCTCAATGACACGCAGCCATAAAACTTTGTAGAGACTCCCTCAGCAATGACACGCAGCCCTCGATTGCAAAGATCTCTCCACAAAGGTTTGAACAAACACAAGGTTGTGTTCTTAGGTTACCAAAAAGATTCACAAAGGTTTGGCAATTGTGTGAATCAAAACATGAGTCTTGGGACTCAAAAATATGAAGACTAGAGGTATTTGGACTCTCAAAAACGTCTTCTAAAGTATTGCAAAACAACTCCTCCGAAGTTGGTATTTATAGGAAAAAATATGCAGAGTCCCATGTTCTTAAAACTCTAAAATTCTATCCAGCGTATGAAAAAAACAGCATTCTTTAAGGAATTTTCTCCATCTTCAAAAGGTCATAACTCCTTAACCGTAGCTCGGATTGAGGTACCGTTTTTTCCAATATCTTCGTTGCGGCGAGCTCTTCAACTTTCCAGTTGACCAGACCTCCGAAATATGGATGTGAAATTACGAAAATGCCCTTGAACACTCCTATCGTGCCTTTTTTCACTGTTTTGACTTCCCTTGCGTACCACTTGCATTAAGTCCCTAAAATCGTGGAACGTGAAGTCGTTGAGGCAGATGTGGGACACATTAATGGAGATGTTGAATGCTTGATTCCCATAATTCGGATTGAGGCCGTCGAGTGACATCTTGAGGTGACGTGCCAAATGTAGTGGCGTACGACATACACAAATGTAACATGTTGAACATGAGAAAAATGTCCTTACAAAGTCTGACAATCCATGCGGAGTGTCGGAGTGTCCGAAGTGTTCGACACTGGTACGTCACCTTCGGAGAAGTGTTTGTACTTCTTAGGTGGGAAATGTCCATTTTCTCATTGGATTTGATTTTTTAAATATACTTGTAAACGTTTGTTTTGGATGAAGACAAACATAAATGAAGTGGCATGGAAAGAGTCAAAAATAACTCCCAAGCTATTAAAGTAACCTAAGAGCAGTATTGTGTCCTCACTGGGATCGTGGTTACTGAAGTTAACTAGTATACGTGCTTATTATATGGTTGAAAATGAGATTTAGGAGTCAAAAACTCAAAATAGGAACTATGTGGCATAAAAAGATACATGAACACCCCAAGAGGAATTAATGTATCCTTTGGGAACAGACGGTTTCGTCATTGGAAATCGTGTTTCAGAAATTATCTCGCTTGTGTATGTTCTTTTACGTGTTTAAAATGGGTTTTTGGAGGCAAAAACTCAAAACATTAATCGAGCTCCTTAAAAGAGGCATAGACACCCCAAGACGGACGAAAGGAACATGTGGGAAGTGTCCATTTCCTAATCTAACTCCAGTTCCCGAGATTAACTAATATATGCTC
Organism: Sambucus nigra; assembly: GCA_949130495.1. Classification (NCBI taxonomy): domain Eukaryota; kingdom Viridiplantae; phylum Streptophyta; class Magnoliopsida; order Dipsacales; family Adoxaceae; genus Sambucus; species Sambucus nigra. Next base: position 90,957 of record CASBWL010000624.1, on the reverse strand, counting down.
ATTTTGTCGTATAAAATGGACTTTAGGGAGCGAAAACTCAAAACATCAATCAAGTGGCCCTAAGAGAGGCACGAACACTGCAAGAGGTACGGAAGTAATTTGTGGGAAGTGTTTGTGATCTTATCGGACTCTCAGTTTTTAAAATTGACTAGTAGATGATTTTTTTGGGGTTATAAGTCGGTTTTGGGGGGTGAAAAGCGAAAACAATAGCAATGTAGCTCGAAATAGGCACGAATAACCCTAAAGGTATCAAAGTAACTCGAGCGAAGTGATCGTGCCTTCACATAACTCTTGATTTTTTAAAGTGACTAGTGGGAAGGATTTGGGAAAGTCTAGTACTGATCAACACTATGTTCAAGTCTACTTTTGGACATGCTCTCTTCATTATTATGTTGTTAAAACACAAGGAGGTTGGCATAGTCCACCCATATAATGTCGACCGTGCCATTGTTCCCCGCATTGGATCTTTCATATAATTTGTACATGGTGATTCATTTGAACTGATGCCTAGAGACCATTTCACCACTTTCTTCCCACTCTTCCCGATGTTAAGTTCTGACTTAAGTGTCTTAGGACTAATGATGGTGTCGTCATTTAAAGCAGTGTTACGAGATTAACATAACTAAGACTCATTCCAGGGGTGCCTTACAGAGGAGGATTTTAGAAAGTAACCAGTACAATATGGAAGCAACGTATATTTGGCAAAGCTAGAGCCATTTGATTTTAATGGTGGCCCAATTGTCTGTGACATTAGAATCTGCTCTCCAATCAACAATGGTGGTCAAATATTCCTTTATCATCTCCAAGACTTCAAAGTTGTGAATGGACTCGAGTTCATATTCCTTTGACGAACTAATATCGAATTTTCCATTGTAAATTCATTTGATGAAATAAAAATTATATGATCTATAATAAGGTATGTAAATGTCGTAGATTTATTCAGATTCATATATTTTTCTTCTAATTAATATTAGATGGTTATAAATCTCAGTATGATTAACTATGAGTCACATTAGTGTCGCAAGACGAGCATAAGTTGGTACTCAAGAATATCAACGACAAAATGTCAAAATGAATACACTTTCCGTACATATTGACTATCAAAATTGCTCACACCTAGTATAATGATATATTGCGATTCAACAAAAGATGTGGGATTTACATTGACTTTGCTACATTACCTTTCGAATGTTGCCAAATATTTCTTATAATAACAATGGAAGTACAATAATAACCTTTTGCCCCTATATGATGAAATAGTTCAATTATCAAGAAAGTTCCCAATATGCATGAGGCTTTCTATTTAATATTTGATCTACACGTGTTCTTTTGTTCCATTTCGTTGCAATCTTGTACTAGTCTAAATGCGGTAGTAGTTTCGCACATATTAAATGAATGTGTTTACATTTATCTACCTATTATGCAATTGTTGCTCGCTACAATAATATTCCAATAGTTCCATCCCACCTATGAATCCATCTGGCCCATGAGACCCATAACCATTTATGTCTTTAATATATTGAAATATGTCTTCTATATTAGGAATGATAGTTAACTTGCTCATCCCCTCGGTCAATACTTTAGGAATACCCAAAAATAGAATCATCCCAATTAGTGCCTGCATTAGATGGTCTTAGAAAAAATTCATAAAACATTCTTGTATCTCATTTTGAGATTGTTACCACTAGGAAGTTAATCATTGACAACTGGAAGAGTTTGAGTTTTTAGTGTTCTTAGCTCCTAACCTAGTGACCCTCTTAAAAAGAGGATCATGTGGTTTACGTGATTTATAAAATTGCAATTCATCTTCTATCATTCTAGACAACTCCTTTTTTCTTATCCACTGCATTTTTTCTATGAATAACTAAAAAAATTCTCTTAGTTATTGGATTGGAGGGGGCCAACAGTCCTCTTCACTAGCTTCATTGTACGATGTAGCAAGTAAGGCAAAATGATTGTCTTTAGTTTTAAAATTATAGGTATGTCTCCTCTAGGTGATAGAGCAAGATCATCAACCACCCTTTAAGATTGTGGCAGTCACAATCCAGGAGTTATTGAGATATAAAAAAAAGAGATAACCTGAACCAGATGTTGCCATAATGTACTAGAAATTTTTTTACTATGCTGATCCTTAAGCAATTGAACACAATTATTGATTGAGATGATGTACAAATTTTGATTTTTGGTCAATATATTTGCACAACCTCTTAAGCATGTACAATTATCTGCATATAATTATTTCATTGTAAGCATGTAATGAGAAATAACATTTTGGGATTTCATGTAACAAAAATTCCCTCTTACTTAATAATTATGTCATTGCACGATAAAGAAAATTGATATCTTAAAGTTGTCTAATTAAAGATACATGTTATGTTTCATTTATCATGGACACAAACCAACAACCACCTTCCTCATTCCAATTTTATATAATCCATAGATTAAAATAAAAATCTAAATTTGGTTTGGCAACAATCAATGATGTCTTATGCTTCTCAAATCGTACATACATATTATGAGACTAGCGATGTTTCTAAAATTAGTTGTTCCTACGGAATTCTACTTTACTTGGAAAATGTAAGCTTATGCTTAAAGTGTAAGTTATAAGGGATGATCGGAGTGTTGAAGTTCTTGTTTCACCTATGTGTTTTATTAGTTTTAGATTGATGGAAAGAATGTGTTTTATTGGTTTTATATAAGATGTTAACAATTTATTGTAATGATTATTGAGCTTTTTAATGTTATTTGTTTATTCTTAGTGAGTTTCTTTAACATGCTTGTATGTTTGACTAAATGTCAAATGTTAAAGAATGTTAAAGCTACCTAGTAACAAGTGTCATTAGAATATTAATTTTTTATAACATGAATTTCTGAGTTAAGAATTATTTATACATGAGGATTGGTTTAGAATGGTTAATGACTACACATAAACACATTTATTTAACTTCTTCATTAATGGAATAAATTAGATGGATCTGAGTAAATGTTAAGATGAATCTTTTGTAAAACTCGACTTAATAAATTAGAAATGAACATATCAGTGAAATAGTTCGAGCATTTGGTACCCATAACACTATTAGAGATCGACTTTAATTATATCCTAATAACTAACAAACAAATGGCCAATGAATCCATCTGTACCAGCAACACTGTTTGGGCTAAGACTTTTAATTGCTTCCCAAATAACATCCTCTGGCATACTAATAAGGATGACATTCATTTCTTGAGAAACCGATTTAGGAATGAACTTTTGAATATCGAAACTACTAGAAGGACCTGTATAAAAAATATATTCAAAATATGAAATAAAGAAATTAGAAATCTCCTCCTGATTTTCAAGAACATTGCGCTCATCATTTTTAATGTGTTTTTGGTATTATTTAGGCTCTATATTATGCAGATACTTTCTATATGGAAGCATAGAAGAAAATTGAAGTTGCGATAAGGTATAAGTACTAAAGTAAATCTTACCATCAATATTAATCATAGACATTTTATCTTTTAAATTCTTATTATATTTTAACGTAAATCCTATTTTGACATAATCTTACCCGCGTTGTATTAATATATTATGATAATTAAACTATCATCATTTATCCAACCAGTAAGATTTTTTACTATTTAGCTTCCCTCGTGTATTTAGAGTACTTTAATATTCCACTATTGAGGGAAACTTAAACAGAAAATATAGCCCATACATATCAGAATTTTCACACCACCATAGACCAATTTTACATATGCTTAGTTGGTTCATTACTTCAAATCATAAGGGTACTTTAGAAGCCTTGTCGGGTTATTTAGTATTATAATCATGTATTCAAACACAGATCTTGAATTAATGAACCCTTTTTTTGTTTTTGTTTTGGTTTCCACTTGGTATGATTTTTTGGGTTTCTAAGGAGTTGAATATTGATTGTTTGGATTTCTAAGGAGTTTAATATCGATTGTTTGGATTTCTGCAGGATATATTTGGCGAACTAAACACAGATGGCGAACTAACATGTCGAACTAACAGTGAAGAATATGGCGAACTAATAGTACGTCTGATTTTTATGAAATCTCTAATTTTTATAACATAATATGTTATTGATTATTTTAGTTTTGTATGTGCATAATTTAGATTAAGTTCCACTAATATTTTTTTATGGGGATGGGGGATCATGATTCAATCTCCCACACTACTTAATTATGAATTTCTCTTTCTCGTGAGTTCTAGTATCTTTTTTTTTATGAGTTTGAACTCTATATTCTATCATGCGTTTCAGACGTTTCTAAATATTGACTTGGTATATGCTTTTTCTATATTTTCAATTGTAGGGATCCATAGAATACGTAAGTCTACATTATCTCAAACCAATTATGAGGTTGTTATCCCAATACACATCTTTAGCGAGCTACCTTCTCTCCCCCTTATTAGTGTTCTTAAGGTTTGTTTCTCAACTTCCATACCATGTCAATCCTATTGAGCGTAATTTAACCAAATAATAAATTGAAATTTCATCTCAAAACACCCAAAACTAATTCATCTAAATACATGTGAGTTTTGTTAATCTACAGCTGGGAAACCAAATGAGTATGTATCCCTGATTCTCTATAAAGTTTATAACCCCAATTCTCTATGTAATGTTTAACAATGTAATATATAATAATCACAATTTTCAAATGAATCTCGATTATTTAATACTGGTAACCCCTCAAACACACTTAGATTACAAAAGAAGTCCTAGAAATAGTATAGACACTTTTTAAACCTTTTCAAAATCAATGTTTCACATGAATTAAATTGTGTAATTGAACCAATATCCCCACACTTCAACAAATATTGAGAAAATTATAATGTTTCTCATAGTTGGATACTCCAATTAGTTTAAAATACAATCAATTGAGAAAAAGTTACACCCCTTTCTAATCTTATCAAAATAATTATATTGATTTCAATTCTAATTGGGCATTAGTTTAATTTGATTGTCACATCTATGATAAAAATACTATATAGCATATATGAATATGGTTTTGTGAACCATATTCATATATGCTACATAGTACTTTTTATCGTAGTTGTGAGGATCAAATTAAACTAATGCCCTATTAGAAATCAAATCAACATAATTGATGAAAGCAAACTTGCGTAAGGAATGATTTTCCTATAGCAAATGTAACTTACACAATTATTTGTAAAAATTTACATCCAAAATCAACCATGAAAAAAAAGAAGGTGGTATGCAAAACTGCTGTTTTAAAGCGTTTTAGCTTCCTTATAACGGGTGCGCGTTTCTATGGAAGGAGGAAATTGATCATTCTACCGCAGGGCCCGAAGGAGAGGGGGTAGTAGATGGTCTAATCGATAAAGGAGACTCATCTTAGGCTTCCTCAAAGTCGAGGCTGATTAGGTAGCATAGTATTTTGAGAATATATATTAGGTTCATGGCCTGTGATGTGTGGGCCAGCCCTTAACAGAATTATTTTATCATTCATTTGGTTGGGACAACAAAAAAGGGGGTAGGATGAAAGAACTGATGGACGCGTTAAGACACCGAATGGAAATTTCATTGTGTTTTACCGACTTGCTAGAATTCAAAAACTATATATGAGTTGTATGGGAAGAACACTCACATATACACACCCCTTATTTACCTTGATTTGTGTGAGTATTTTCATACATATATTGGATGAATGTAGACTAAATTGTGTAGATTGGTTAAATCACTTTCTTTTTCTTGAAATGTACTAATAGGCGTCGAGATATTCGATTTGTTGTTTCTTTATTTTCAAAAATTTCAATATTTGTTCGTAACATCTAATTGGGCTTTTATTCATTATGAAAGGTATATATTAATTAGAAAATCAAGACAATCTTGCGATTACTTTATTAAAAACTAGGAGAAAAATTTCCTACAAAAGCCACAGCAATGACATAAACAAAATAGGGGATACCCTGATGCAAACAGTACATAATAGTAGACCTGTTGTCTCCTACTCCATGTACTATTTTCTATTTATCAATAGAGTTTCTATTTTGACTTACCTCATGATCTTTTCGTTGACTCCCTATATTTACACATTGACATGTACTTAGATTTTTATGTTGTATCCATATGATATAAGGCACTAGAACAGTTGCATGTAATACGTACAATGGCTATATAACTTTAAAATTGGCTATAAAATTTGGGGTCTATGTACTGAATTGTAGACTCTGAGAGTTGAGTGTTCTCTTCCTCTAAATAACTGAAGGAAGCATGTGCAAGGCTGAATACGGTGTTTTCGGTCACAGAATCTACAATGATTTAGGTGGGGAGTGGGTATTATAAAACATACGATTAGGTCCTAAGTTAGGTAAAGTTGATGACTTATTCAGGTAATAGGGCATAGACAAGATTAGGTGGTAGACAGACTTATCCATAGCTATACAATGGTTACTATGATCTCAAATGTAATTTTTCCCTCATCATCTTCTCTTTGACAAGTTGAACAAATATGGCCATTTACATAACATTTACACTAGAGATTTGATTTGAATGTCCACTATTTGATCGACAAAATCTTTTATTAACAAATAAAACTAGATTAGCTTTATATATGCTTCTTGTTGTTTGTTATTAATTATTAATCTTTGATAAAATGATAATTTTATTATGTTGATTCTAATAAACAACTTTGAACTCAATGTGATTCTATTATGTTGATTCTAATATGTCTTGGTCTAGATGTTACTTCTATTATGTTGCTTCCATTATGCTAATTCTAAGAAATTGTGCAAAGAGTTTTCCCTTCCATTCATAGCCTTACTAAAATAAAAAACCAAATAAAATAAAGTGGATGACCTTTCTAGAATCATAAACTTTGAGGGAGTTTATGCAAATGTCTCCAACAAAATTTGGTTTATATGGAGGTTTGGACTCGATGTGAAATCAATGAAGATGAGGAATATGTCATTCTCCTTAAAATAAAACACTCTAGATTAGGTTAAAAATTAACTTGAATGGTAATTGCATGGATTTGTATATGTATATGGTAATTGCGGATGAGGAACATGTCATTCTCCTTAAAATAAAGACAAGTTCAAAAATGTCTTTGATCAAATAAACTACTTGAAAGATCAGGTTCTTGAATGTGAAATCAATTATGAAAATGATCCATCTCCTGATAACAAAATATGTCTCTCTTAAACTCAAGTTGCTCTGCTCAGTGATTTGAAAAATGAAGAGTTGTATTGGCATTAAAAGATTAAGGGAAAATGGCTCTTAGAAGGGGAGTCAAATAGTAAACTATTCCATACTTCAGTTAAAATGTGATTCGTGATTAATTGTATCTAAGATCAATATGAAGTAAAATGTTGTTGCTTACCGTTGCGAACAAATTTTAAACATACTATTACTTACCGTTGGTAATTTTTCATATTTCTAAGCATGTAGTACATTTAATGTTTTGATGGTCCTAGTCTGCTGTGCATATCTATTTTATCAATATAAGCAATTTCTCCTCTTTATTCAATTATTGTTTTAAGGGGACTAGTCTGCTATGCATATCTATATTATTCAGGATAACCAATGGCACACGTTGCATGCTAATTTCACTATATCCTTTATATATTTATGTTCACACTATATTATTCAACATAAGTTAGCAGGCCACATGTATAAATATTAATATATAAATTATGAGTTGTAGCTAGTTCATGAATATTTTTCTCCTTCGTGCAGGGGATGATGTAGCAAGCACCAATTTCATGACTCGATATCATTAAGAAACATTTCGTGGCAAGCACTAATTTTAAATAATGTGAGACCAAAACACACTTACCTATCTCATATATAACTTCACTTATGTATGGCAATATAATGTATGTGTCAATATCTTTGGAAAATTACAGATGATCTATTGTTACACGCTTACTTATCCCATATATGACAAGAAGGGCGTGGTTATAGAAAGACAAGGATGATCGAGAGGCTCAACATCGACAAGACTCTGAAGTTTGAGACGTTCAACATTGACACGAGCTTGAAGAATTATAGATTCCCCACTAACAAACACTACTACAGAATTGTCTGACATGTGAAGTTAAATGCAGAGTTTGTTTTAGAGTATTATCACTCATCATGCTTCTTCCATTACCTCAACGATCCATACCGATTAGGTAATAATACATCTTTATTTTATTTATATATGATGGATTGTTAGATTATTAGGTTGGATATATTTTATGGCTATTCTGCCCGTAGTTGTTTACAGTGTTGTGGCTATTTCGATCGTTATTTTTAAGTTAAATTTTATGTTTAAACATGTTGATTTTCATGACTAAACAAAGGAAACTCTGCTGTTTTTTTTTTAAATATTGAGTGTTTTTAAAAGTAAACAAATTTCATAAGGTTTTTAAAGATTGTCACCTATAGGAACTATTAAAAAAAATCTAATTTTGTTTAAGGAAACTAACACTAGATAAATTTTATTGCACTTCGAAATCTTTTGTGGACAAGGAAAGGCATTTTTGATGGAGGTCATATGCTTCAATATTGCGAGTTTACTTTGCTTACATTATTTTATGTTAGTAATATATGAGTTTTTATGTATTTATTCTAATCAGATAAGTGAAATTTTGTAGAGATATTTAGTTTAGTGGGCACAATACTGAAATTATCTATTTTATCTTTGTATGGACTTTAATGATAGTTGAATGAAAAATTATGCTTTTGATTTGTTGAAATGGGATGCCAAATATATCATATATTATTTTTAAGCGTTTTTTATTAAAGGTATATTGAGCATATTATGGAATGGATGAAATTTTAATTTTGGTGCAAAAATTATTAAAGACGACTTTTTTGCCATCTTAAAAGGATTCCATAAACGAGGTTCTTTTGAGATGGTTAAGTTACCTTTTAAAAAAAACTCTTTTGAGACGACATACACCGTCTAAAAAAACTCTAAAAGATGGATTTTTCTCCATCTTAAAAGGGTCTTACAAACAATGACCTTTTGAGAAGGCGTATTTCTCGTCTCAAAAAGCTTTTAAAATTGAGGTCTAATATGACTCCCCTTTGACGTCTCAAATGGCGTCACAAAAGGCTTTTGAGACAGCCAAGTGACTTTTTGAGACGGCTGGAGCACCGTCTTAAAAAGTTGTTTTTTGTAGTGGAGAAGGCAGAGAGATGCAGAAAAATCAGAGGTTGGACCATAAAGTTAAGATGGACAATGTCAATGAGAAGATAAAGTAATAGGTCAAAGGCAACGATGCTGAGATAAAGGCTGCAGTGGAGAAGGCAATCTCAATGTTAGGAGTCTAAAAAATTCTCTGACTATGCCCTTCAGTACCTAGAGAAGGGAGCCAAAACTTCCTGTCATGGATTGCTGAACATGCGTCCTAACTTGGCACTAACTGACCCCCAACTTGGTAATATTATGAAGTTGTTTGACTTAGGGGACCCTATGAGCATTGTTGCTTTAAACCAAGTTTAGGCTGAGGCTCATTCCGTTGTCGCCAAGACTACGGTGGAAACTCAGGAGGTGGCCTAGGTAGCTAAGGGAGGCATTAATAACCAGGAGGGGAACACTGTTAACCCTCCTGTTACTTTTGATGTGCTGACCGACACCGAGAATGTCAACGCCGAGGACTAGCTTTTATATATCTGATGGGCGATCGCATGTGGTCTTTATGACCTTTTTCTTGTGTAACTTCTTCCTTTAAACAATCTCGTTTTAAAACATTTTTTGTCAATGTATTTTTTTTGTGAACAAATTTAACATCATCTTGACTGAATTAAATGAACGAAAGTTGATTGTTGATTTTTCTTTGTACCAACTATTCTGCTAACTTTTATCACCAATTATTGATGCTTGAGTATGATATTCAAGTTATTCCTTGGATCTATTTATCACCATTTAACATAATAATGTTACACACAACCACTATTAGAATGATTTTTAATTTTAGCCTTCGCTACCAAAGGTGATGTTCAAGGGGTGACCCCCCCACCCCTCGATGTTATTGGGAGGGTATGAGGAATTCGAGACTCCTCAATCACTCATGTATTTCCAAGAGAGAGTTAAGTTAGTTCACCATAATAAATGATGTTACAAAAATGATTTTTATTTTTTTCTTTCACCACCTAAGGTGATGTTCAAGGGGTGAACCTCCCCCCCCCCCCCCTCCTCGGTGTTATTGGGAGGGTATGAAGAAGCCGAGACTCCTCAATCACTCTCGTATCATCGAAAGTGATTTATAAGTCAGTTCACCATAATAAATAATGTCCTAATTCACCATGATAAACAATGTTTATTATCTAGATATCGTACAAACCATGCAGGAACTATTGACAAAACAGAATAAGTATGAGATGATATATGAAATTTCTTTATACAACAACAAGTAATAATGATTCTTTTACAACTGAATTTAGGGTAATCCCCTTGACTTATATTTTGAATTGAAATGAAAAATAATACAGTGAACAATTATATCGGAGTTTCAAATGACATTGGTAGACTATTGGTAGTGTCTTTTTAGATGATTTGTGTTCCAAGGGTTGGAAAATGGTTCACCTTCAATATTTTCAATCCTAAACATTCCTAGCACAACCTCTTCGGTCACTATATAGGGTCGATGCCAATTTGGGTGCAATTTGTTAGGTTTTTGCCAAACCTTCTTTAGGACAAGGTCTCCAATAACTATAGGTAGAGACTTCACTCTATTATAATAGAATATTATAGTTCTCTACTGATAGGCTGATTGTTTCACTGCAGTATCCTCTCATCTTTTTTCTATAAGATCCAAGTCCAACCTCCTTTCTTCTAGATTGGCCTCTGGGTCATAAGTTTGGACTCTGTAGCTTTGGAGACCAAGCTCTATTGGGACCACTGCTTCGGAAGCATATGCTAGAATGAATAGCGTCTCTCCTATTAAAGTTCTCTCCATGGTCCTATAATCCCATAAGACTCTATGAAACTCATGTGTCTATTCTCCTTTTACGTCTTCAGGGTTATTCTCGATCCATCAAGTATGGTCATGTTTGCGACTTTAGTTTGTCCTTTAGCTTAAGGTCAGTCATGTGCGGAGAATAACTTCTTGATGCTGACCTTTTTACAAATGCTTCCAAAGACTTGTTCTTGAATTATTTGATATTATTTTATATCATTGTATCGGGAAGGTCATATCGACAAATGATATTTCTTAATATGAACTTGAACGTCTTCACTTCGATGATAGATATAATCTCTTCAGCCTCCACCCACTTTACAAAGTAGTCAATTGTCATAATCAGATATATATAATTTCCTGGAGCTCAAGGAAAAGGGATGATTCAATCTATCACCCAAACTACAAACGACTAAGGTGTCATTATGGAGGAGAGAGGTTTATGGGGTCGGTGAGGAATGCTTGTGAATAGCTGGCACTTGTCACATTTCTTTATGTATTCTATTGATTCTTTGGCAAGTGTCGGATAAAAATACCCCTGAGTAACGATCCTTTTAGAAAGAGATCGAATACACAGATAACTTGCATATGAACCTTTATTCACGTCTCAAAGAACATACTATAACTCGGAGAAATGCATGCATCAAAGCAGCGGGCGTAGTAAACCTCTCTTGTAAAGAATGTCACCTATTATGGTTAACTTGGCTGCCCGACATCTTATCTTCTTCCTCTCGACCTTCGATTCTGAAATTTTTCATCTATGATGTAATCAATTATGGGGTCTACCCAGGATTCCCCAAGATCTATGTTTAGATAAATATTTATGAAACTCTCATCCTCTTCAATGCTCGACCTCACTAAAGTTTTAACAGGCATAGTGCACTAATCTCAATTCTGGTCACCGACTCAAGTCTTGCTAAAGCATCGACTTGACTGTTCTCTAATATTGAAATCCTTTTCACTTTGACTTCCCCAAAATTCGCCAACATTTTTCTTACTTTAGCCATTTTATCATCTTTAGCCTCGTAAACCCCCAGTATTCAATTGACGATCAGTTGAGAGTCATTGTGGGCTATCATTTGGCCGAAGTTAAGCTATTTGACCAAGAAGAGACCAACCAATAGGGCCTCGTACTCTGATTCATTATTTAACGCTTTGAAGTTGAACTTCATAGTGTATTCAATGTTCATCGCATCTGAAGACGATAGTATCAACCCTAGTCTGCTACCCCTGTCACAAGACGAGCCATCCACAAATAGGCTCCAAAGGGGGCCCCTTTGTAAAGGGACCCTCGTTCAAAACACCATTCTTAAACAAGAAGTCCTTCTTTGCAACATCGGCTTGAACTTTCTCTGTCATTGTCTCTTTTTGGACACATGCTGGCGTTTCTCCCTTTTCTTCAATTTCATTATCGTCATTCACAGCCCAGATGAACTAGGCTAAGAAATCTATTAATGTGTGTCTCTTAATTCCATTCCTTGGTTGATAAATGATGTCAAACTCCCCCATCTCTACTGACCAAGCTATTAGCCTACCCGATTTCTCCAACTTATGATGATTTACCACTGATGTATACACTTGAAAGTAGGGCTTCATTTTTCTTGAGGCATGTATCACTGCATATGCTAACTTATCCATCTTCAGATGATTCAACTATACTCCTTATAAATCTTTTCTATTGAAATTCACTGCTTCTTAATTCCATTATCATCTCGAATGATGGTTGCATTAATGGAAGACAAGATAGCCAAATATAACAATAATTTAACATTGGTGATCCCAAGTAAACCTTAAATTCCTGAAAATCTCTTTCACATTCCTCATCCCAGATTAAGGATTTTCTTAAAATTTTAAATAAGGGCAAACATTTTTCAGTCGCTCAAGAGACGAAACGGTTAAGTCTTGCAACTCGTTCCACTAACCTCTACACATTTTTTATTATTTTTGGTGTCTACATATCAATTAGAGTTTTCATCTTCACGAGATTTGCCTTATTCCCCCATTTGATTAACAATAAACCCAAGGAATTTCCTTGCACTGACCCCGAAGACGCACTTAGCTGGATCCAACTTCATCTTATACTTATCCATAGTGTCAAAGGTACGTTCTAGGTCAGCTACATGAGTTTTGACCTTCAAGATTTTCATCAACATGTCATCCACATAAACTTCCATGGTCTTACCAATCTGATCTTTGAACGTCTTATTGACTAACCTCTCATAGGTTGCCCCTGCATTCTTCAAGACGAAGGGAATTACTTCGTAGTAGTAGGTTCTTTTATTAGTGATAAAGGAAGTCTTCTCAACGTCATCTTCATGCATGAAAATATGATTATACCTAAAATATGCGTCAATAAAACTCATAAGCTCATGCCCGACTGTGGCATCCATTATCTAATTGATCTAATCGATCCGATGTAGGGGAAAATTATATTTTAGGCAAGCTTTGTTAAGGTTCTTAAAGTCCACACACATCCTCCACTTCCCATTCTGCTTTGGTATGATTATGACATTAGAGAGTCGATCAGGATATTAGACATTTTTAATGAAGTCTATTATCTTCAGTTTCTTAACCTCGTCTTGGATAACCTCGTACCTATATCTGATAAATATAATGTGCCTCTACTTTACGGGCTTTGCATCCTTGTCAATATTGAGTCAATGGCAGATAATTTCGGGGTCAATCCCCCTATATCCCCATGGATCCAAGAAAATATGCTCTATCCTTCTCTTAAGAGCTTCACCAATTCCTCATTCACTTCTACTTTTAAGGATGAACCGATTTAGATGGGGTTTTTGGCTCATCCTCATTGTGGATGATGGATTCTTCCTCCTCAATGGGTTACCCTTTTTATGCTTTCTCTCATCTCTTGGGTCTAAAATGTCAATATTATAGGAAGTCGTATTCCTCTCATGAGCCTCTCTCTCCTCGTCTGAGATAAAATAAAACTTTAGATCTTCCACTTGGTCACCTTGTACTTCCTCTACTCCATAAGGAGTCGAGAATTTCATCAACTGGTGAACGGTGGATGACAAGGCCTCAAACTCTTTCAGAGTCTCTCTACCTAAGATAATGTATTAGGTCAAGAAAACGTGCTCGTCCATAATATAAAAAAGATAATTTTCTTAGTTAGGCACCTCGTCCAAGTATTCATACAAACATCCATCTCATATACCCCCAGTGAATGGACTTTCTCTCTGCTGAAGCCGATCAGTTGTTGGTGATATCGAACTAATATTTTCTTGCTTAGTTATAGGCCTTTGAAACACTCCCAGAACATAACATCGATCGAACTCCACACATCAACCAAAATACGAGACACATAATAGCCATGAACTCTTTTACTGATTACAAGAAGGTCATCATGCGGTGCTAATATTCCCTTAAAAATCCAACATTGAGAATCCTACCACAAGGATGTCCATGCCTACCATTTTTAATTTTCTTGGATTTTCCTTTGTCTCTATAGAGTTTACTTTTATCCTCTTTATTGTCGTGTTTGCTTCAATCACGTGAGCCTTTTTGTTTGTCCACCCAATGCCTCCACCTTCTAGGCCACCACATATCATTTTGATGTCAAAGTAAATCATATGTAAAGTTCCCTTAGCTTTCGAGATTTTTGCTGGAAGGTCAGGATCATCGTCCCCACTATCGTCAGATTCTTCTTTATTCTTGTCTTCTTGCACTTCCTTTTTTACTTTTTTGTCCTTTCTTACATTAAATCTCTTTTTGCCCTCGTATTGACCACCACTTTTGTCCATATACTTTCTGATCTTCCCTTTCTTCAACAGTTTCTCCATCTCATCTTTGAGGGCGAAGCACTTGTGTGTCGTATGGCCATGGTCTTGGTGGAACTCAAACCACTTGCCTTTATCCCTCTTATGAGGAGGGTACTTAATCTTTTTAGTCCATTTGAGTTATCTATCATGTTTAATCTCATTCAGGATCAAATTCGGTCTTTCAATAAGTGGAGTTTACTTGACAAATTTATTGTCATTTGACTTTTTTTCCCCTCTTTGTCCTTGTTCTGGCCGAACTTTCCATTACAAGTCTCCTTTGTGTCCCCCTATTGGCCTCCATTGCCTATTCCGCTCTCATGATCCTTCCATCCATGTCAAGGAGATATGTCATGGTCTTTGGAGGATCCTCACAGACATTTCATAAAAGTTTCCCTGGTTGCATCCCACTGATAACGATTGTCATTGCAATATTCTAATCATGATCTTATACCTCCAACTTCTCTTTGTTGAAACGAGAGATGTACTCTCTCAAAGGTTCATTCTTCCCCTATTTGACGTGCAAGAGGTGAGTCACAAGCTTCAACAGCTTTATGCCAAAATAAAAGTTATGGATGAATTTATCTGCTAACTACTTAAAATTCTCTATAGAGCCTCTCAGTAGTCTGGTGTACCAAACATGCGTTGCGCCTGTAAGAGTGCTTGAGAAGGCTCCGCATCTCATCTCTTTAGGCGTTGAATAAATATTGGTTGACGACTGATACATCTTAATTTTATGCACAGGATTTATGCTCCCATCATACCTCGGTGTTACACTCAACGGTTTGAACTTAGCTAAGGTAGGATAGTTGACAATCCTTGGCACAAACGGTGACCTCTCCATGTAACCTTGGTGAATGGGGTCTCAACTTTTAATCAGGTTGTCGATCTTATCCTCCAACCCTTGAATATACCTGTTCCATGGTTTCTCTTCCTCTATTGCATTGTCTCCACCCCCTTCTATCTCAGTTGCCTCAGGTAATGGCTCTCGACCGAAGATCCTCTATCGATTGTTGACTTCTCTCTGGTCTTCCCTTTCATGATCTCATCTCAGCCATTTGTCTTCACAAAGACTATTTCCTCTCACGCCACTTATACTGCGAGACCGTGAGAATCTATCTTGTCCTGCTTCATCTTTACGGTCGAGACGATAAAAGGTCAATACTCCGTCGAGACAATCAAAGGCAAATCCTCTACTAAGCCTATCAAACGTCAAGCCTCTCTATCAGCAAAGGAGTATGAAAAATGCTATTACTTTTGTAGGTTTGTGCTAGAGTTGCTCTAGGGTAGTAGGTGTCTCAAGAAATCTCATATCTCTCACAGCAATCTTCCTCATCGCAGTCTTGATCATCTGGGCACCCTTGAATTTACTTTCCAAGGCGAAGACGGCGTGGATCAACAACGTCCCTTTGCCTGTGGTGGTGTTGTGCTTCCTTGACTGGCGTTGGGGGTGGTTTCCCTGCCATTGCGTCCACCACCTCTCTAGCCACTAGCGTTATGATGTTTGTCATTGGATCCTCAGGAATCGAACCTATCACACTTTGATTGTAGGCCATAAATTGATGCTACATTTGTTGTTGGCTGGACACCAGGGATCTTAATGTCGCCACCATAATAGCTAATCTGAATAAGGAGGCGTTTAGTTGAAGCCAACGTCATCGTTACATAGTGGGTCAGTTTTAATTTCAGGAGGGTTTAATCTGAAAATAAAGAGAGAAAAGATCCAATAATAGAACAAGAAATGAGTTTATTAAGGAAAAACTTGACGAACACCGCCCAAGATCTTTCATTGGTGATCCAGTTCCAGTAGCGGTGGATATAAATCACCATCAGAGGCAAAGAGGGAGTGTCCAAGTGCAGGAGAAGAAGAGAATCTCTTCTCACAGGCGGTGCCAAAAATAATTATACCGGAAATATCATCACCTCAAATCTGTAAGCAACTCAAGCTTCTAGAACTGTATAATAATAGTGGAATAAGAGAAATAGTTTAAGGAAAATATAGCTGATAAATGAGATGTGAGACAAAATGAGAGACAAATGTTTAAGTTGTTCGGACTTGGCCTACATCCACTGTGAAAATAACTAGTTATCTATTATAAATGAAGCCATTAATGGGTTTACAAGCTCTTTCTCTCTCTACATTAGCAATTTTAATAGAGTAACTGTAGGGTTTCTAGTAATCGATCCCTTTTAAAGATAATGAACCATCCTTTTTATAGTGTTGGGGGTGCACAGTGTCACCCCCTAGCATGAAATATGTGTGCATGAGATCAGTGAACTAATGAGAGAGAGACAATTTTCCTACGTATGTGTATGCCATGATGAGCAAATATACCCCTCACGTGGGGCTGATCTGATATAACGGTCTTACTCACGTGTTACACTGATGCCTAGATCACATGTTCCGCGTGAGTTGCTAATATTGGCACTGTGAGGTCTCGGCTGGACGAGACTAATAATATGGTCGTCCTTGTTGTCGAGGCCAAGAGTGATGCCTATCCCAAAATTTCTCTAACTGGTATCGTCCTGATGACATTGTACGGGCCGACAAATGTTGGGGCCGAGACTTGGAGATGCTGAGTCATGAGTCCATTAGTTGCATTTGTGAGTGGCAATGGATGTTCTTTGTAATGGGTCTCAGAGGCCGAGACTGATTGACATGGTCCAATATGATGTGGGCCCAGTTGAGGATGGGTCTGAGGTAGGCTGTGTGGGGGCATGTTGTTGAGCTGAGTCTCGCCCAGACGAAGTCATACTTATGTATATCAATTTGTGCGAGTTATCTTTTGACGTAATGCTTTAAGGAAGTTTGAGGATGAAATTTCTATATTATTGGGGAAGAATGTAATATTCCGTGTTTTGTGTATTATTTATTAATTGTGGAATAATTAATAAATGGGTAAATTACTACTTGTGTGATTCGTAATTATGAAAATGCTTAATTTAAATGATAATTAACTTTTACATGCGGTATGATTTTTATAAAGTGTGATTGGAATAATAAAGGGTCATTTAAGGTTTGACCCCTATTTAATTCTCTATAATGAGTCAAACCCTCACAAATTGACTTTTTTTAAGGTTTGGCCCCCATTTTTAATATTCTGTCCATTCTGCCGTTAACCCACATATTTAATATCAATTATACTCTCACTTTAATATTGGGGCCAAACCTTAAATTAAAAAAATGCTCAGAAAAAACAAAAAATAAATAAATATTAACCCCATAATTAATTTTAAAAAAACCCAAAAATTTATTAAAAAGTAAAAAATTTATTAATTAAGAAAATAAATAATAGAAAATTTTAAAAATGCCAAAAAATTAAAAAAAATAGAAAATAAATAAAGCTTTTAAAAAATTAAGTTTAAATATATGGGTTAATGGCAAAAAAAAAACTATTCACGAATAATGTGTATGTTTAAAAAAATGCCGAAAAATTAAAAAAAATATATAAATGAATTAAGTTTAAAAAAAATTAAGTTTAAACATACCCTTTCGTTAAAACTAAATAAATTAATTATGTTTATTTAAAATTCAATTAAGTTTAAATGATGAAATTAACTACTTATTTATTTTTTAAAATCTATTCACGAATAATAAATTGGTGATATTTATTATATGGTTTTGGACAATGTGTTACGCGTGTAATAAAATAATGTGTATGTTTATTTATGTTGTGAGGTATTACGTGTGTTGTGGGAAGTATCATTTGGATTGGACTCCAGAGAGTGACGAGGCCCGAATATGTGTTCTTATCATCTTAAGTTGGGCCCGTGGGGTAGGTATACCCTTAGGATAAGTATTGGGCTAATCCTGGTAGTATTTTGGGCCGATTTGGGGGCTCAAAAATAGTCCTATTGTAGAGGTGCAGAAATTAGAAGTATTTAATAGAGTTTGGACTCTTTAATTAGTCATATATTAACACAAGAGATAACTCTAGAAGCCATAACACTTTGGGATAATTAGAGTAGACTCAGAGAGGAGAAAAGCAAAGGATTCAAGTGGGAGTTCATCACTTTTCAACGTAAGGCAAGAAATCTCCTGCAATATCACTAAATAATGTGTAATTAATTAAGAATTCATGTTTTTCTTTGTTATTGTTGGGACTAGAACTCTTGTTTAGGATTGAATTCGTTTATCTTAATCATGATATCATTATGGGATAATTAGGATTAGTAACTAATTAACCTTTCGTAGAAAGTTGAGGTTTCGATGTACAAAACTTAAATTGATGATGATTTATGATTGCAAACCACGTTAAACCCCATTCTTTAAGGTTTAATATCATTTTAAAGTTGAATCCATGCGTTTAATTGATGATTGATTCTGGAAAGAAAAGAATTGTAACCCATTCATGTTTTTGATAAAATAATGATTTTGAAAGATTAAACCTTTAGATTGTTGTTTTAGATTGAGTATAATGAATAGAAATTGTTAGAATCACATTCCCATACTTAGATTTCGTTTAGATGTTTATTAATTACAGTTTCGGTGCTTTAGAAATCATCAATGGAAGTTTTGGGAAGGAAACCTTCGTTTTTAGGCAAAGTTGGGCCTTCTACCCACCGCAAATTGATTCGGCCCCTGGGTCGGACTGAGGTCGGGTTGGGAAATGGAACTTGTATCTATTTCGAGTTAATCCGAGTATACGAGAGGTTACCAATATGAGAGATGGTTGACAAAATTCAGAGGTTATGTTTATTAGTGTATAAATAAATAAAAAATTGTATAGCTCTAATTAAGGTAGAAGAATGATCAATAGTTTAATTAATTATACTATCCGACGATGGGGATTGGATTATATTAGGTATATGTGGGAGTGAACGGTATTCTATGGTTGTGTGTACGCATTGAGCTTGGGGAGTAACTAGCTAAAGTGTTTGGGTGGATAATTATGGTGTGAAAAATTATAAGTCGTACGATTAAATTAGTAACTAAATAAGGAGACATATAAATATATTACAGGATAATGTATCTATATATATAGACAAGTACTCGTAGTTTAGAGATGTAATAAAATAAAAGGTGGATTCAATAAGGTTGAAAATTGACCCTAAGACTGCAACGAATAATCCAGTGTTTACGGATTTAAATGATTTAGAGTATGCCTCAATGTGAACGATAGTTAACCTGGTTGTATATTGTGACATCCCGACTAATTAAATACCGGGTAGCTACTCCTTTATTAAATTAATTCAAAATGCCAAGTTGGTTCAGTTAATAGCATCACTGTCGAAAACATTTTAATGATTACTAACCACCTAGTATTTAAAAAGCGAGTTGCCAAATTTTAAATTAAATCTGATTAACATGAAGTAAGTGAAGAATAAAAATTTTACATAACCATACACAATAAAGTCCCAATAGTGAAATCAACATGTAATAAAGAGTCTGGAGGAAATACTCCTCACAACAATCCCACAACTGAAATAATAAAACAAGTCTGAATCCTGAATTAATTACAATCCACAATCTGTATAACTGAAATATAAAAATGTCTCTAAAAGAAATGGGCGACATGCCCTACAAATGATGGAACTGAATATGGAGTCAAGACTAGAAAATAGGCGTCTACTGTCAAGGCCCTGTAACTTCCACAACAGCTACAGCTCGTCACTTGAATAGAATTCCTATGCATGGTGTCCTTGTGGATGGGCACCTAAAAAGGTTTTTACAAAAATAGATTTGAAAGCAAACGGGTCAGAGCCCGAAAGTGGAGAGTATTTTAAAAACAGCAAGTGCTTTAATAACATTAAAACAATGAATGCAAAATACATGTTAGGACGTGCACTCACATGAAATACTCACCTCTCGACTAATTGTGCACTCCTAACGTACCATACCCATCTAAGTGACATTCATATCTCTAAACCATCATAAGTTCTACCCCTTTCTACTCGATTCCCATTATACATTCTAACGTTATCAATTAAATAGAGGCTTTACTTAAACTCGATTCTCAATAATTAGCAATACAATTCACTGCAGGTTATCCCTTTTTATTTTCTCAAAGTTTTACCATAATTATACTCACAATACCAACATGAAAGTTCTCATTATTTAAGCGTATATTATTCACATCATAAATATACAATACAAGCACCCCGAGACTAAGTTGCGGTGCACACATACTCTGCTATCCACCCCGGTACATCACGTACATAAGGATCACGCATTCCGAATCTCTCAGGAATCGTTCTTAGATAACAACAATCACAAACAATGGAGGACAACACAGTCACATCACATGGGTCACGCACATACCTAC
>CASBWL010000624.1:0-65000 GCA_949130495.1 Sambucus nigra | reverse complement strand
ACAAATAAGGCCCGACTTTTTCCAGCCTAAAATCTTAATATACCTTCGATCTCGTAGTCATAACCACGTACATATAAAATAATCGAGGTACCCAACCCATGTACTAATGACCAAACATCTCCCCACTTCCAATGGTGCGTTAAGCTTCATGCATGGGACGTCTCGCAAATGCGAAATCCAAACAAGGAGCTCTCCCGATACACTACTACCTAACATTGTTAGTCGTTGAGATCCGTTCGGCCCCCAGTCCATACCACGTAGTCCAAATACCCGTCTCTTGACATAAAAGCATACATGCCCACTCTTATGCTGCAAAAGACAACATATAATATCGCGTCCTTACTAACACTAGTTTTCTAGGGAGAAATGAACCCTGGGCTATATCTCCCTGCTCGAAAATAAGCCTATTCACCCTGAATCGCGTCAGTAAACATATCCCTACTTACCGGGATAAAATATAACAAAACCAAATATTCTTATGTGCCTATCACACCACACAATACAACATATGTGCTACATATATATAGGCTAGACCCCCTCTCAGGTGACACCTAGCAGAAATCATCTACATCCTAATTCAACAATACCAAGACTTACTATCACTATCCACAATAGTTCAAATCTGTCGTTAACCAGACAAAACTTGGGAAAATCATCTACCCAACTCCCAAAATTCTCGAAAGTAGTAACTTCTTGCAAAATTTCAACATTCCTTTAGATTACTCTTCCCCCACTCTTTCATGGTTAACACTAAAGAACCTCGCTATCCCACGATAATTCTCTCTCTCTCTCTCTCTCTCTCTCTCTCTCTCTCTCTATATATATATATATATATATATATATATATATATATATATATATATATGTGTGTGTGTGTGTGTGTGTGTGTGTGTGTGTGTGTGTGTGTGTGTGTGTTTGTGTGTGACTACTATAGCCAGCGCACCCACTAAATTCGACTTACCCATGAACTTTAGTGAAAATAATTTTACGCTGTGACACCCCCACCGTCACCCAAAACATAATCCATGCTCAGGATAAAACAAAAATTACCACTATACTCTAGCTGCATTAGCTGATCCTCGGGTTCCTGGATAAAATTTTCTCGTCTGTATTGGTCCAGAAACTGTTGTAACGGTTGTACATCCAGAACCTCATCCTGTAGTTGCCCCCTGCCTCGCTTAGGGAAATATCTTTTTATGTGTCCCGCTTCCCCACAAACGAAGCACTTCCTAGAAAATGTGTCCTTCCACTGATATTTCCATTGCTGATTTTGTCGAAAATTCTGACCATCTGGTCGATAGTCCCCAGATCTAAATCGCTTGGCCTGATTCCCCTGCTGGGAATCCTGCCCTCGATGTCCCACTGTCTACGGTTGGGAGGCCCCACTGGCACTGTGTGACACCTCGTCTAATTAAATATCGGGTAGCTACTCCTTTATTCAAATTAATACAAAATGTCAAGTTGGTTCAGTTCATAGCATCACTAATGAAATTTTTTTTTTTTCAATTACTAGCCACCTAATATTTAAAAAGTGAGTTGTCAATTTTAATTAAATTAGATCAACATGCAACAAGTTAAATTATGAAATAATGATATCACGGTCACATCACAATCACAATAGAATAATAATGGAATAAAAATGAATCTGGAGGAACACTCCTCTAAATAATCTGAATACTGAATAAAACAAATACCAAGTCTGAAACACTAATTAATTTAATCCAAAACTGAAATAGAACTGAATAGTTAAGCTGTCTCTAAGAAAAAAGGGGCGACATGCCCTATAGATGAATAAATCTGAGATGGAGTCAAAGAAGATAGTGGAAGCGTCTATTCTCGAGATCCTGTAACTTCCACAGCAGCTACAGCACGTCACTGGAATGGAACTTCTTAGCTTAGTGTCCTTGTGGCTGGGCACCTAAAAGGTTTTTGCAAGAAAATAGATTTGAAAGCAAACAGGTCAGAGCCCGATTGTGAAAACAGTTTAAAATATAACAAGTGTTTAATATCATTAAACAGTGAGTATAAAATACATGATAGTGCGTGCACTCACATGAGTCCCTCACCTCTCAACTAATTGTGCACTCCTAACGTACCCGTACCCGTTCTAGTTATTCCACTATCTAACTAGTCCAATCCATAACCTGAATTTACTTTACAATTCAAAGTTCAATTCATGACATCTTAATATATTGGGAGTCTTACTTTTATTACTCAGAATTAGTTATAAGAATAACTAAAAAATTTCCATCTTTAACTCTAATAAAAATGTTACAATCATTCACACTTACACTTTAATAAACAGTCCATCTCAATCATCAGTATATTAATCTCATCATA
This sequence comes from Sambucus nigra, assembly GCA_949130495.1. NCBI lineage: Eukaryota > Viridiplantae > Streptophyta > Magnoliopsida > Dipsacales > Adoxaceae > Sambucus > Sambucus nigra. The sequence goes on along the minus strand of CASBWL010000624.1, from coordinate 62,660 downwards.
AATATACAATAATGGCACCCCTAGGCTAAGCTGCGGTGCACACATACTCTACTATCGACTCCTAGTACATCACGCACATAAGGACCACGTGTTCCGAATCTCTCAGGAAACATTTCAATAAGCAACAAACACACATAATGGAGGCGAACATAGTTCACATACCCATGGGTCACGCACATACTTACGCTCCCATGGTCAGCTGACTTATTAACTCACCAATAAGTCATTCTCTGACCTATGTCCTTGAGGTACCAATCTAACCCCCCCCCCCCCCCCCCCCCGTAGGCATACAAAGATTAGATGGCCCTGATCGAAAGCCGACCTCCTGTGATAGCAAGTATCGTAGGTATGTTATACACATATAAGTCCATATACTAAGCATTCAAACATCTTAGATATCTTATAATATTAATAGAGGTATATTCCACCCCCTTATAGCGTCATTCAAGTTTGCACATTTATAAGTATTTGGATAATATACAATATAGAATGCCGACACATCTCACGTCGTAAATCTCAATTACTTAAAACCTAACTCATAAAGGTTAACAAGTCTTATATGCATTTCTCCAAAATTAAATCCTAAGTTATAGTCTGGTCTCACCAATATACCTACTAGTCTTCCTCGAGTCTAAGTGTCACAAAGTTCCCAACATCAATTCTCTAGTGTCAAAATTATTGAAGTTTTTCCAAAAATAGTACCTATAAACAAGCCTATGTGAAGTCCGAAACAAAAATCGACCAAACAAGGTCATTCTGTCAACTCATTAGAAATCTCGGTCGAACGAGGTAGTTCGAATGAGTGTCGTTCGAACGAAGGGTTTTGAACGAACTCGTTAGAAGGGGTACTGGAATCTCATTAGAAGCTCGTTCAAACGACCTAGATTGGTCTTCTAACGAGATGGCAGAGAATGCCCAGAATTTCCCCAACTTCGTTTTTCACCAAATTCCTTTCTCCAAATCCATCCTAAGTTCATACCAATTAAGTTTTTTATGTTTTTAAACTACTCTAAGTCACCCTAGGTCACTTGTTAACATATTTTTGGGGTCAAATCTTACTAATCAACATGTAATAACCATATATTTCCAAATCTTGCCCCAAACCCTATGAACATGAACCCAAAATTTAATTGCATACAAAGACTCCTGATTAATCCGTTTTCAAATTATCAAAAGTTATATTTTGGGTACTGAATTCGTCTATAACCATTCTACATGCAATCCCTATCCAAAAGTATGAGTTCCACAACAATCCTATTTGGGTTTTTATCAAATCTTTCAAGGTATAAAAAGTTTCTACACTAAACATGGTGGAAATATTCATTGAAATTAATAACATCAAATCACTTGCCTTAGATTTGTTCTTTTGATTGGTTGTTGGTGATTAAAGGTTGAATCTCTCCTCTTTCCGATCACAAATCCTTCCTAATTTGGTGGTGGTGGGTGGTGCCCGTAGCCCACTTTTATTATTTTTGGCTGATAATGGCCTTAGTGGCCTCTCTAATAATATATAATTAAGCTCTAAAATTCGTGGGTTTTAATTCCTCAATTTTTAAAATTACCAAAATACCCTTCTAGGTTGCCGGTTTGGCCTAAAAGTTCCCCGGGACCCAAACTAAACTCCCGGCTAGTGTTTTCTGACTATTTCGACCCTTCCGGACACGTTGGCGCACTCAAAATGACCATTCGATTGATAAAAATATAATTTACTTTTTAATCTAATTAAATTCATTCCTGGCGCGACTGGCACGCGCGTCCCAATTTAATTTCCCCAAATTGTCGTATTTTTGCCTCGCGACAATTTTAATATTTTCAATACTCATATATTACCATATATACTCAGTAATATTTTATTTTAACGTCATAATAAAATACCAACTCACATCTCGCTAGTATTTACCTTTGGATTAATTTCCAAATTAATTCTCATTTAATTCAATTAATCCATTAAATAAAAATCAATAAAATTACGGGGTATTACATACTTCCCCCTAATAACAGAATTTCGTCCTGAAATTCAAAAAAGTAAGGCATACCTGGAAAAATTAGGTATCCTCCAGTACTCAAAACAAAATATAAAGAAAGGCCCAATCATCAAAGCCCTCACTTCATAACAAGCTTGTTTAACACTTTTGATACTTTATTAGATTACACTTCAATAAATGCACGTCACGTTGTGCTCTTACTAAACAACATTCGAATAAAAATAGCCTATACATCATTGGCCGCATTATCTCAATATTATTGTGAGTCCGCACCTCACTGCGCATTAACTCCCGCGTTTATCAAAACACCAAACTCCCATCCTGGGAGGAATCAATAACACAATTGAATACTCTTGCCCATTCTTTGAATCTCTATTCCCGGCGTTGTGACCTTTACACAAGGGAGAACCACTTCAGCCGGTTGGTGTTACATAAAACATTTGTAAGCACCTTGTACACGATAAATAGATACGGGTGCTTTCCCCCAACTCTACCATTAGGTAATATCTTCTCCCCATTACTAAAATATACCTCACTTACTAGTTATACTCGATTTGGAAATCAAATGATCGCATCGAATCCAAAACTATTTTCATACAGTTCCACCAGTCGTTAGTAACCTTACGCCTACTCCTCGGGCTATAGGCGATACAATCTTCTCCAAACGAAACGTTATCTCCACTACTTCCTGATACCCCACGTTGAAGGTGGATTTTTGGTATCTCCTTCTAGTTATGAATAATACTGGGTAGGACCACGTACCGGTGTGTTCACTATCTAATAGTGTAAATCCCCCAAGGATATAACAATTTCTCTCCTTCTGGACAACCTATCCCACATATTCGAAGGAACTCGTTAATTATCTATAAGTTGGCAACCCCTCAAGGAAATTTATTAACTTGACTCTTCCATCCCTGGAATCGTAGGCTTGATTCAAAATTATCTGGTTGATCATCTTACCCCAACCGATCTACTACTTACTACACCCCTTTCAATACCGACTTTCACGTATAATTCTTCCCGTTAAGTGATACTTATTGATCTTCTCTCGGCGTATATCAAAAGTTTCGGCCCTTGCTTCTTTCACCACGTTATGCACATCTGTGCCCCATATACCTTATTGACATCCTCATTATATTTACACTCGAGTCACCCTCAACATTCGATTGGTTGGAACTCTACTCCAAATTGTCCATAAAAATTTAATATTTGCCTTCTCAAGAGATATCCCCTTATTAAATGGATTTCTACTGCCTTTTCACCAAATTCGGACGTGCTACACTGACTACACATGAATATACTCATTAATTCCTTCTCTTACAACGCTTAATCCTATAAGGAATAATTTCACCCATCTATATCCCTTCTTCCGGCGATTACTACATTAGCAAACCAAGATGTTTACACCCTTTATAATCCCGTACATACGGGTTTTAAACATCATATACGCTTCATACGTATTCTAAACCCTTTATTATCGTTGCATTTACAACGTGGATATACCACTTGGGTGTTCTCAATCACTCCCCCCCCCCCCCCCCCCCCGAATTTGAAATCCTAAATCCTCCTTAACCTCAATGCATCCTTCAACCCGCCATAACAAAAGCAACATTATAAGTACTTACATCGTAATACTCTAACAGCTGGCTCTACTGGCCATACATCATAAATTTATCCCTTGTTACTTCTAGTTATAACTACTTACTTCCATAACGATTGAGGTACTCAATTTATGGACGAATGGTCAAACATCTCCCTACTACCAACCTTACACTAAGTTTCGTGAATGGGAGGTCTCGCAAAGCGAAATCCAAACAAGGAACCCCCCGATGCACTACTACCTAACATTGTCGGTCATCGGGATCCGTTAAGCTCTCATTCCATAACATGTACCCCTATATTCCCGTCTCTTAACAACAAAGTTACATCTCCTTCCGCAATTTCACTTAAATGAGGAACTCTTTCCGAAAGACACTTTCTCTAGACATTTATGGTAATCACATTCCATATACACCATGCAAATCAAATCGGGGCTCTCAAAGTCCCGTCCCCAGACACACACTATGAGCATGAACTTCCAAATCTCTAAAAGGGTGATAAAACAATGCACTCTACTTATTACGACATCCTGAGCGTTAATTATAATAACCAGCTAAACCTTTGCTAACTAGTAAACCAATTACATACGACTCATAATAATTAAATCCTTACGCATACTGGGATTAAATATCCGAGACCATTATACCTTTTTGAAATCACAACAATATATAAATATTTTTATATATATACAAAAGTACAATTGCGAGCCCGGCCCTCTCACAGATGGGCCTCGCCAAAATGAAACATTCTACCCCAAGGTAGTAACCCCGATAAACTTGAAATATCAGCACACTATCGGTATAATCATAAGTAAAATCATAATTAAGATAATATCATACTCGTATAACACAACACTAAAACGAGTAATTTCAATAAAGTATATACCGCTATCAATATACCCATTCATCCTCCACGGATGACAATAAAGGTAACCCCACACAATTAGGGAAAATATTCACATAAATACTAATAAAATTGCCGATATTCACTAAACTCGACTCTCAAGCAAAAATAACAATAATAACAATTGTAGCAACTAGTTCATGCCACAAACAACACGCAACATCATCTGAGGATATAACTCATACTTCTATCCTAACAATCGTCCTGACTGCTCAAATGGTTCCTTGACTTAACTATTTGTCCGTACCAAACCGAATATTTCAATAACTGTTGCCTTTGCCAGGCATAATACCTTTATCCCTACACTTGCATCGGGAAATATTTATAACGCACAGTTTTCACTCCCCACAAAATACCTCTGCACATGCTCCACTTATCTTCGGTCACACCGACCATGTTAAGGTGGTCCTTCTCTCGGACGTTAGTAGTCTCGGCTCTGATGACTACCTCCATTGTTCCCTTATCTTGATGGACCTAAGGAACACGCTACTAGTTTCCACATCTCTTATTAAAATTACCATCGCTCGGTAATAATTCATCTATCCGAATTATTTTAATGGGTTCTCCGTTGGGTCTTCCCCTTGTGGTGTTTCTCCAACACCATTTTCCCAGTCTTACTCTATAGAAATTCCTCGATTATTATTTTTTCCCACCCAAGGAAACGTTTACCTCCAAATTAACACTACACAACATTATTACCACTTGCATTTACTGCCCAAGAAAATTCCCCAGAAGAGCTAACAATTCTTCTTGTAAGTCCTACCTTAAATATCCTCTTCTCTATTTCACCTACTTCACCCGGTGTAAGGTTTGCTAAATAATTAAATTTTCTCCTCACAAAGTGACCTCTGTCCGTCCCTCTTGTGTGAGTTCAGAATAATATTGGCCTTTCACCCCGAACATCTTATGAAGGAACTTATGGTCAAACCATACGTGTACGCCTTCTCTCGACGTCACCTTTCACTTTTAAGTGTGGTGATTGTCTCTCACCATTGAAACTCCTCTCATGAGCCAAAAAAATTTACCCCAAATTTTTACTCCCAATGGGCCATACCCCGACATATGTCCAAGCCTTTGGATATATTACGTTCGTTTGGCTAGCACACGCCATCTCCACATTTCGAGTATTTCCACTGCTGGTTCTCTTTAATGTTTCACCTAACTCTTTCTTTCCCATTCCAACCTTGTTGGGTGAGTCTAATTTGACCCCAATCCTGCTATAGTTGTACCTGGAAGTCGCAAATTGCACCTTAGCCGTCTATACTGTCCTGGACTTCCATGCCATAATATGTGTGACTTTGACTACGGTCATCCTTCTTTAATGAATCAAATAACCTCAACTGATCTTTACTCCTGCTGTACGCCCAACTGTCTTCGCTTGACATACTGCATTGTTCGGCACCCGAACATATCCGAATGCAAATAAGATTCACTATCGTAAATAACATAGCAGGAGAACGAAATCTCACCAAAGAAATCAACAATCCTAAACATAGGGCTCTATATCAAAGAAAGCTACGCTGTAAGCATAATAAGCCGTACAGATCGTAAAGGACACTAGACCCTGATGCTCTGATACCACCTGTGACACCCCATCTAATTAAATATCGGGTAGCTACTCCTTTATTCAAATTAATACAAAATGTCAAGTTGGTTCAGTTCATAGCATCACTAACGAAAATATTTTTTTTTCAATTACTAGCCAACTGATATTTAAAAAGTGAGTTGTCAATTTTAATTAAATTAGATCAACATGCAACAAGTTAAATTATGAAATAATGATACCACGGTCACATCACAATCACAATAGAATAATAATGGAATAAAAATGAATCTGGAGGAACACTCCTCTCAATAATCTGAATACTGAATAAAATAAATACCAAGTCTGAAACACTAATTAATTTAATTCAAAACTGAAATAGAATTGAATAATTAAGCTATCTCTAAGAAAAGAGGGGTGACATGCCCTACAAATGAATAAATCGGAGATGGATTCAAAGCAAAAATTGGAAGCGTCTATTCTCGAGATCATGTAACTTCCACAGTAGCTACAACACATCATTGGAATGGAACTTTTAAGCTTGGTGTCCTTGTGGCTGGGCACCTAAAAGGTTTTTACAAGAAAATAGATTTGAAAGCAAACGGGCCAGAACCCAATTGTGAAAACAGTTTAAAATATAACAAGTGTTTAATATCATTAAACAGTGAATATAAAATACATGATAGTGCGTGCACTCACATGAGTCCCTCATCTCTCAACTAATTGTTCACTCCTAACGTACCTGTACCCGTTCTAGTTATTCCACTATATAACTAGTCCAATCCATAACCTGACTTTACTTTACAATTCAAAGTTCAATTCATGACATCTTAATATACTGAGACTCTTACTTTTATTACTCAGAATTAGTTATAAGAATCACTAAAAATTTTCCATCTTTAACTCTAATAAAAATGTTACAATCATTCACACTTACACTTTAATAAACAGTCCATCTCAATCATCAGTATATTAATCTCATCATAAATATACAATAATGGCACCCCTAGGCTAAGCTGCGGTGCACACATACTCTACTATTGACTCCCAGTACATCACGTACATAAGGACCACGTGTTCCGAATCTCTCAGGAAACGTTTCAATAAGCAACAAACACACATAATGGAGGCGAACATAGTTCACATACCCATGGGTAACGAACATACCTATGCTCCCATGGTCAGCTGACTTATTAACTCACCAATAATTCATTCTCTGACCTATGTACTTGAGGTACCAATCTAAATACCCCCCCCCCCCCCATAGGCACACAAAGATTAGATGGCCCTGATCGAAAGCCGACCTCCCGTGATAGCAAGTATGGTAGGTATGTTATACACATATAAGTCCATATACTAAGCATTCACACATCTTAGATATCTTATAATATTAATAGAGGTATATTCCACCCCCTTATACCGCCATTCAAGTTTGCACATTTATAAGTATTTGGATAATATACAATATAGACTTCCGACACATCTCACGTCGTAAATATCAATTACTTAAAACCTAACTCATAAAGGTTAACAAGTCTTATATGCATTTCTCCAAAATTAAATCCTAAGTTATAGTCTGGTCTCACCAATATACCTACTAGCCTTCCTCGAGTCTAAGTGTCACAAAGTTCCCAACATCAATTCTCTAGGGTCAAAATTATTGAAGTTCTCCCAAAAATAATAACTATAAATAAGCCTATGTGAAGTCCGAAACAAAAATCGGTCGAACAAGTTCATTCTGTCAACTCATTAGAAATCTCGTTCGAACGAGATAGTTCGAACGAGTGTCGTTCGAACGAAGTGTTTCAAACGAAATCGTTAGAAGGGGTACAGGAATCTCGTTAGAAGCTCGTTCAAACGAGGTCGTTCGAACAACCTAGATTGGTCTTCTAACGAGATGGCAGAGAATGCCCAGAATTTCCCCAACTTCGTTTTTCACCAAATTCCTTTCTCCAAGTCCATCCTAAGTTCACACCAATTAAGTTTTTTATGTTTTTAAACTACTCTAAGTCACCCTAGGTCACTTGTTAACATATTTTTGGGGTCAAATCTTACTAATCAACATGTAATAACCATATATTCCCAAATCTTGCCCCAAACCCTATGAACATGAACCCATAATTTAATTGCATACAAAGACTCCTTATTAATCCGTTTTCAAATCATCAAAAGTTATATTTTGGGTTACTGAATTCGTCTATAACCATTCTACATGAAATCCCTATGCAAAATTATGAGTTCCACAACAATCCTATTTGGGTTTTCATCAAATCTTTCAAGGTATAAAAAGTTTTCACACTAAAAATGGAGGAAATATTCATTGAAATTAATAACATCAAATCACTTGCCTTAGATTTTTTATTCTGATTGGTTGTTGGTGATTAAAGGTTGAATCTCTCCTCTTTCCAGTCACAAATCCTTCCCAATTTAGTGGTAGTGGGTGGTGGTTTTGGTTTGAAACCTCTTGTAATTTCTCTCAAACTCCCGTAGCCCACTTATATTATTTTTGGCTGATAATGGCTTTAGTGGCCTCTCTAATAATATATAATTAAGCTCTAAAATTCGTGGATTTTAATTCCTCAATTTTTAAAACTACCAAAATACCCTTCTGGGTTGCCGGTTTGGCCTAAAAGATCCCCGGGACCCAAATTAAACTCCCGGCTAGGGTTTTATGACTATTTAGACCCTTCCGGACACGTTGGCGCACTCAAAATGACCATTCAGTTGATAAAAATATAATTTACTTTTTAATCTAATTAAATTCATTCCTGACGCGACTGACACGCGCGTCCTAATTTAATTTCTCCAAATTGTCGTATTTCTGCCTCGCGACAATTTTAATATTTTCAATACTCATATATTACCATATATACTCAGTAATATTTTATTTTAACATCATAATCAAATACCAACTCACATCTCGCTAGTATTTACCTTCGGATTAATTTCCAAATTAGTTCTCATTTAATTCAATTAATCCATTAAATAAAAATCAATAAAATTACGGGGTATTACACACTGCCCCCTCCTGCCTCTCCCGGCTGACTAGATTGAACTCCCCTCTTGCTCCCCTTCATTTTGAAGCGATGATCCTGGCAGTGTAAGAGCGCTGCATTGACGACCTTTGTCTAAGCTACCAATGCGAAATTACTAATCAAATGTTGCTTGATCCTCCATGATAACCCATTCATGAACTTCACCTTCATTCTTTCTTCATTGTTCACCTCATCCAGTACAAAATTTGCCAAACGGGTGAACTCCTCCTCGTACTCTACCACGGTACGCTCTCTCTGAGTCACCTCGCTAAATTTCCTCCTCATCTCGGCCTCAACTGCTGGAGGAAAGTACATGCGGTCAAACCGCACCCAGAAATCCTCGATAGTCATCGAATCTCTATCCCCAAAAGTTGTGATGGACTCCCACCATTGTAGCGCTGCCCCCACTAACCTAAAAGTGGCTAGCATTTGCTTCTACACCTCGTTGCAATCTACCATGCGTAGGTGACGCTGCATATCTATCCTCCACTGGTATGCCTCAATCAGATCTGAGCTCCCCTAAAACTCTGATGGGTGGCCCTTCTGAAAAGTTTCCTTAACCCTTTGCCACTCTGACGACCCCGGGCGGGCCTGAACATCTGGTCCCACTTGTGGCTGTGGCTGAGGAAAATAAGTTGTCATAGCTGCATTAACCGCCTAGGTCATCACCTCTGTTATCTGAGTTATTGTCATCAACCCTGGTGGGGCCTGTGGCTGTGGCACCTCTGACTCCTGCTGAGCCTCCCTCTCCTCATCCCTGGATACTGACCTAGTTCCTCTCCCTTTCCTGGGATGCATCTGAAATGAGAATCGAATTGAATGAGTTCACCATCAAATATAAAGTAATCAGCAGAAGAACGTGAATGCATGCAAGTAAAATAATACAACAATCCTATTATGAGGATCTACATCAAAGAATGCATATGTTAAAACGTAAAAAGCCGCACAGATCCTAAGAACACTAGAACCTGATGCTTTGATACCATATGTGACACCCCGCGTAATAAAATACCGAGTGATGAGTCCTATATCAAATTAAAACAAGAATCTCATCTGGCTCATTATTAGCATCACTGTCAAAAACTTTTTAAAAACTTATCAACTACCTAGTATTCAAAATGGTGGTGCCAAATTTTATCTTTATTAATCCAAGCCAAAATAAGTGGAATAAAAATAAAACATTCATTGCTGATAGAATCAATCATCACATATAATAATAAAAGTCTTACCGAATAAACCATCGGCTAAATCCAAAACCAAACCAATCTAACAGAGAGTAATAAATCCCATACAATCTGAAAAGAAACTAAATAAAACTGTGAACGACATGCTCGAGATAGACTGATATGAATCCCTACTCTAGAAATAGAAAAATGGATGCATCTATCCAAATCCTGCATCATCCACATATGCTGCAGCTGCGAGTTCCTGGAATGAATTCAAGCATGGCGTCCCTGTGGCTGGACACTTAAAAGCTTTTGAAAATATTTGATAGCAAGGGTTAGAACCCAAAACATTTTGAAAATATTTAGCAATTGATTAAATTGCCATAAATTTAAAATTCGTGAATGCTCTACATATTTAAGCCAGTGTCGAACTCTCTTGAGGACAGACTCACCCCTCAACTAATGTGCACATCTAACGCTTTCTTTATATCCCACCTAGTCCTCTACCCCGTAACTAGCTCTTGATAAAATTCTTCCTTGACACACTACTATAACCCGAGTATGTTTAAAATAGGTTCTATAAGATATTTATCACTTTAACTTAAATAATCATATTTCCTTTAAGTCCATATAACATTCACACTAGTTATATAATAAATACAATCTTTTCTCTGTATATTAGATTAACCATATATAATTATTTCTTCCATTATATACATAACACTATATTACAACATTCATACACACACATATATATATAATCCATCCTCCCGAGTAATACCTCACCGAATGTATTCTCTAAAGTGCTATCACCCCAAGCTACTCAGTCCCACCTGGAGTTCTGAGACAACTATGGTCCGCCGAATCAGAACTTAAATAATAAACGTAATGGAGGCGATCATAGTCCCCCGAGTATGAGGACTTCATCTCAATACCCCCCCCCCCCCCTCTGAAATTTGACGCTATGACCTGGGGATATACTCGCCCTACTCCTTAAGTTAGGGAATTCACCTATATCGCGCAACCTCCCTTGATAGCCCTAAAGTATATAATTTAAATAAATATCTAGTCACTGATATTTATAAACACACAATAAATATATACTATCACACACCGTATATCACTACACCAAATCTGTCGGATTGTCACGGTCATTGACCGTGACAAGTCCAACTTGTCAAGTTCAATGATCGTGATAGGTCTGGGGGTGATAACATTTATTATCACGGACTTGTCACGGTCAATGATCAATTGAAAAAATAGTCACACTTGCCAATTTAATATGTACCCAGAGAACATTAGGATACGACTGCAGAACTTCCTCCAAAAGTAACTACTTGAAGCCACTAAGAATATTATTATACATAAATTATGCAGTCCCAAATTTTCCAAACGAAACAATTCGAGAGATATCATTACAGGGGTAATGACTCTCGAACGGGTCTAAGGGCTATTGAATGCATACGCATAAGAACTAGAAGACTAATATCTATGCGCGCTATATGTAATTTCAAGTATGTTTCATTCAATTATTATACTATATATATATTGTTCGGGATACAAAGTAATTTTTTTAAAAAAGTTAAAAAATCCCACCCCCATCTCTATATACTATAAAATGCAAAACAAGGCATTTATGAGCATTTAAGACTCCTCCTCATTGAGAGTGTCCACATGACACTCTATATTTTATATTTCTATAAAATACTACACAAGTAATTTAATAGATGCATTGAACTATTGAGTTTTCTCTCTCTCTCCTTCAATTTAATCCAACTAGGAAACTAAGTCAAAAGCAATTAAAAAACAGTTTATATAATAACGTTGAAAAATATTGTTTTTTTAACGTTTTTAACATTTTATATGAAAACTATTCATATAAAAAGTTGTTTTTAATAGTTGATAAAAACTTTTTTTTTAACATTCTAGATGTCTTTTTATAAAAAAAAAATTGATTTTATAAAAAACAGTTAAAAAGAGTTTATTAGAAAACCTTTTGATGTTTATAACTGTTTAAAAAAAAAGGTTTTTGTATAAGCAATTTTTTAACGTATATAAAAAACAATAAAAAAATAGTGTTTTTTTAACCTTTTTAAAAAACAGTGTTTTTAACAAAAAGGGTTTTTATATAAACTATAAGAGCTTTTCTCTCTCTTATTCTTACTTTCTCTCTTTTTTGGATTATTTTTTTAACACTTTTTTTAAACGTTAAAAAAAATTGTTTTTTATAAACATCAAAAAACAATTTATATAAAATCAATGTTTTTAAAAAAAATCAATTTATAATCGTTAAACGGTTTTTTTATAAACAATTTTTTCTACTTTTTTTATAAAATTATTTTTTTACGTAAAACATTCAAAAACAGTTGATATAAAAATGTTAAAAATACTATTTTTTATAAATGTTAAAAAACTGTTTATATAAACCACTATTTTTTTAAGGAAAAAACACTGTTTTTAAAAAACGTTACAAAACAATGAATTTTTAACTGTTTTTTAAAAACATTCAAAAACAGTTTTATAATTCTCTTTAAAAAAATGTTGTTTTTATATAAACCATTTTTTAATATTTTTTTAAAAGAGTTCTTTTTTTTTTTTAAGAACAGTGTTTTTACATAATTTTTTTTAACGTTTATACAAAAAACTGTTAAAAAAACAGTGTTTTTAATGTTTTTATATTAAGTGTTTTTTACGTTTTTAATTTATTCATATAAAGAATTGGTTTTGTGAAAAAAGTTGAAAACAATTTACAAAAAAACTTTTGACATTCATAAACTGTTTTTTATAAGATTGTTTTTATATAAAGTTTTTTCAACGTTTATAAAAATAGTTAAAAACAATATTTTTTAATGTTTGTAAAAAAAAGTGCTAAAAAAAGTTTATAAAAAAAACTTTTGATTTTGTAAAACTTTTTGATTTAAAAAAAAATACTTAATAAAAAAAGTGTATAAAACTTTTTCATTTTATAAAACTTTCTCATTTTATAAAAAAGTGTTAGTAAAAAAAGTTTTAATATTTAAAACAATAAGATATAATGTAAATTTTGTTTTAATACACTAATAAATACTTATACTACTGGGTAAAATAGTCTTTTTGATTGAAAAATGAGTCAACTGACCATCAAACTAGCTAACTAACGTTTTTTGTCGATTTTGAATTCCAAACGAGTAGAATGTAAACAAATGGAATAAAACTCTAAATAACTATTGGACCCCAAATAGTAAAAAATCCTTACAAAATTGACAAGGAACCATAGAATAGACTGTGATTTTGTTTAAGTAGAATGTGTTATGTGAAGATTGAAATAGTGTTTTTCTTAAGATAATTTCGATTGAATCTTTATATAGAAATGTGAGTTTAATTAGTTAGAAGCATATGATGTGAATTTAGTTAGTTAGAAGCATATGGTGTATGTTGCTCTATTTTAAAGGAAGTGAGGTATACTTCCATGTTTAATAACATTGTTTTTTAAATAAAATATATAATATTCCTTTTTGGATTTTTCTCTTTTTATATTGTGATTGCACAATTATTTTTGTGCTTTGTTATAAGGTTTGATATTTTTATTTTGACTTATTTTTAGATTTTTTATACAAATTTTACCCTTTATGCTTTATTTTCTTAACACACAAGTTCTAATTGTTTGTCATTTCTGTCTATCATATCCATGATACTATTCATTATATTTTTTAAAAATTAGGGGTTAAAGTATAATTTATGTAAAGTTGATTAAGTGCCTGAGTAAAATATTTTGAAATATATATATATATGATAGTAATTATCGTGATTATATATGAATGTCCATTTTCTCTCCATCTATTATTAATTAATACTTATATAATGTGTCAAATAGACATAAAAATATAATTATGTCTTAAATAAAAAAAGTATCTCGGTGTTTAGTGTATACTAATCATAGAACTACCATCTGTACTAAAAAATATAAATATATAGTTAATTTGTAATTTTAAAATAAAGGCATGTTCATATGTCCCAAATTTTTTATTCATTTTTTCATCTCATATTAACATTAGTTTAAATGTAATGATAATATTATTTATGTGGCATATATTTTACGAATAAAATTATGCTACGCTCGCGCATCGCGCGGGGTTTAAAACTAGTATGGACAATAATGCAGTGGTCATGCCACTTCTAAAATTAACCAACCGAACATCGATCCACTATAATCGAACCGCAATAGCAACAAAAAATGTGTATCCCGTACTCCTTCAAATTTATCTACTCAATTAATTAATTTTATCAATTAAACTAACAATTAAAGTATACAATTATTAATTTACTAATTTACAATGAGGAGCAATCCTACTTGCATATGATAGGGGCACTAATTATTAATTTAATAAAAAAATTAATAACCAATCAATATTTAATTAATAAATTCTTTTACAAGGGGCACTACTTGCATATGAGGGACAATATCTAATAAACCAGTCACAATTTGATTCAAAAAAATTAAAAAGCACCACCACCCGCCCCATTTCCCCTGCCCCACCCCACCCACCCACCCCTTCCCCCCCACCACACACACAAGCACACATATACACACGCATATATATACACACACGCACACATAGCCCCCTACCCCCCAGCCCTACCCCCTCCCCCACCCCACTATCACTGCCCACCACACACACGCACACACACACACACACACACACACGTGCGCGCGTGCGCGCGCACACACATACACGCACATATACACACACACGCATATACACACACATGCACATATACACCCCCTCCCCACCCCCACCCCTAGCCCTTCCCCCTCAATCCACCACCACACACACACACACGCATGCACATTTACACACACATATATACACACACGCACATATATACACACACATATATACAAATAGAAGAGAAATAGAGAGAGAAAACGTACCAAAATCGTAGAAAGGGAGAGTGCAGTCGCTTAGAGAGAGAGAGAAATGGAGGGAATAGAAATCGGTGGGAAAAAAGAAGAAGGAAGGATTTTTTTACTGACAGAATTTTCACGGACATGGCACGGTCCTGGACCGTAACAAGTTTATAAGGTTTGTCACAGTCATTGACCGTGACAACCGTAAATATCACGGTCTTTTCATGGTCAATGACCGTGAAAAATATTTGTCACGACCTTGTCACGGTCAATGACCGTAACAAGGCTGGCCACTTGAAGGGTGTCAATTTTACCATTTTGGTATAGTGTATATTATTTAAATCCTGAATTTACTGTGCACAAAAATCCGTAGCACTACCTTATATTTTCCCTGAGTCTATGGTCCGACTCTAATTTAATTAATTTGTTCATTAAATTAATTTATTACCTTGGTGTCACTTAACCAATATATCCGGACTCGCTCACTTGGCCCGTATATTACCCGATTTTATCTTTCGACTCCAAATTAATTTATTTTTCTCAATAATTAATTTAATACCTTGACGACACTTAGCCAATATACCGGACTCGCTCACTTGGCCCGCAATTAAATAATCCGAATTTATTGCCCAAATTCCCCTTAATAAGTTCGACACACTTATTAATTTATTCTTTTAAATGCTCATTTTTCCACATTTATTTAATTCCACATATATCCTACTATTTGTCCCTTCAAAACCTCAAACAACTTAGGCTAAAAGTAAGTGCACCTTCTCTACGAATTTAATATATAAATTTCATCATCATCCCAAACATTCCCGTCGTTCGAACGAGATCCATGTCATTTGAACAACAGTGCACGTCATTCGAACGAGATCCAGGGTCGTTCGAACGACCCCTGAGTCTCTCTCTCTTCTTCCTCGCCTAGTCTGGTCCGCCATTAAAACTCAACTTAAGCTTTTTACCCAGATTTCGCTACTTCAATTCCTTTTTCAAATCAATTCCTCCGTAACCATTTTCAGTCCCAAACTTTATACACAATAAACAACCCAAATACGAATTTAAATATGACTTCTCCCAATCTCTTTACAAGTCATACATATATACTAATTAAATAATAAATTCCTTAACAACACAATATGAATTTATAAATTCTTAACAGTCCAAAAATTGATTTGAAACATCCAAAAATTTGTTGCGTGATGAAGAGCACCTCTCTTGTTCTTCCTCTTTGGCTCTCAAGAGTCCTCCCTCTATGGCCCTCTATGTTCTCTGATTTTCTCAAATGTGATATGGCTGCCCACAACTCCCAAACATAGGGTTTTATCTTCAAATCCCATTTTTAGTCATATGGGCCTAATTAAAATGCCCCCCCCCCCCCCCCCCCCGTGTGGGCCTGGTTATGCCCAAAAATACCACGAGACCTATTTACCACTCCCAGGTATACTTTTTCGACTTTCTCGGCTGATCCGGACTGAACCGTGCACTTAGAATTGACATAAATACTTTATAACATACTCTAATTGTTAAACTCAAGATGCGACATAAAAATAATTCGAATAATTAAGTCTTAATTCTCCAAATTAAATAAATCCTCTCGTTAAAATAAATTCTCCAAATCATAGATTTAAATTTCTCCAAATAAATATGATTTCTATTTCTCCCAAAATAATTAAATTCAATGTCCTCGAATTTACTAGGTATTATAGTTTGTTGACTTGAGCCATTAGTCGGGTAGGATATGGTACCATTAGTTGTGTTACCGCATATGTGTGTTTTGATTAATTATGTTAGGCGAGGAACTCATACGGACTTAACGATAAAAGCACAAGATTGTCCATAAAGGTAGTGGCCTTCGCATGGTGTAATAATAACAAGATGGAATTTAATGTAGTGTAGTGATGGACAATTGTTAATGAACTCTACGTCATTCTAAATACATTATGCCATTTATATGTATTTCCTTGTGGGTGGCATTACGGGGGTAATACTTGGGTTGTATTCTTACATGGTAGTTAGTTAGATTCTTATTGCATGATAGATAATGTTACTTACCTTTTATGATAGTTTCAGAGCCAAACTCGTGAAATTTAAAGATGTTAAAATAAAGAGAGTATTTTTTTTTTATGAAATCGTGAGTAGCTTAATAAAAATATATGTGTGGGTATTTGGGTGTTATCTTAATTGAGTATTTGGTTCCATTCCACGATAGTTGTTCGTTACCTAGTAGTACTTGTTAATCTAGGGATAAAGACTTTAGTATTGTTATGCCTTAGATTAGGACATGCGCGTAATACTACACTTAGATGAGAGGTGAGGTACTTATTGCATATGAGAGTCAACGGGTGGCATGTACTGCAAATCAGTCACATGATTATTTACTATTGATGTTGGAGTTATTTCTTGCAACTTTAGGGCTCTAACCCAAAATTATAAATGTTTTTCACTCACAGGTATTATTATTATTATTGTTGTTGTTGTTGTTGTAAACAGGTTTAGCAGGGTTGAGCGGTCAGACTTGCAATCTTGGAGATCCAATTATCATTCTTAGAGTTTGAGTATTATTTCATTCGAGTTATCTTTGTGGTCAGGAGTTTGATTCGGAGATAGTTTCGATTGTATTTCTTTTACTTAATTTGGAAGAGTTGTAATTATAGATTTTATATAGTGGATTCATCTATTGGAGTTCAATTATTTCAGTTAACTTGATTTTAGTGTCATTCTTTACTGAGTTTTTATTGTGGATGATTTTTATTTACTGTAGTTTTTTTATCATTGATGGTGAGAATGATATAAATTATTGGTGTGAAAAATCAGGGGTATTACATACTTTCTCTCTCTCCCTCTTACAATTATTAGAGCCGCACACCACAAAAGAGAAACCCTAAATATTCGCCCCACTGTCCCCCCTAAGAATTAATTGTTGCCTTCCTCAATATTCTTTCCTTTTTATACTAACCCATTTAATGTATACGGACAACCTTAAAACCCAATAATTAAAATGGGTCCATTTACTAATGTCACACAATTTATTAAACCATTTAATTTATTAATAATTGAAATTTTTATTTCATTTCTATAAATTTCGTAAACTTATCACAAAAATTTAATCAAGGCTGGCAATTTTTGACACGATCACCCGTTTACGGTAATTACCCGAAATGACCCAAACATGACACGATTAGCTTGTATAGATTTAAGACTATCCAAAACTTATACTCAAATCAAAATCAACGTGGCTCGAAAATGACACGACTAACCCGAATTGCCATCCCTAAATTTAATTTAACATAAAGACCCATAATTCACTTTAAATTATTACAATTTAAAGTCGATAGCCCCTTGTTAATTAATCAAATTCTAAAAAATGAATTTGGTATTACACTTGAATTGAAGGTGCATTAACTTAATTATCCCTTTTAAGATAAGAGGGATGCTATTGGTACCGATTGGAATCCACCGGATAAGCCAACCGGCTGATGTGGCAGCCCACTTAGCACTCAATAAGACAAAGCTCGTATGAGTTGGCCAATTACATGCTGCTTTTAAAAAAAATGACAATTTTTTTTACAAAAAAAATAGCATTAAAAAAAATTAATGAAAATATTTTTTTTAGTAAAAGACCATTTTTAAACTAGTTTTAATACACAAAAAACAGTTTTCAGCAACAAAAATAATTTGACCGAAAAATAAAAAAACATGAATGCACAAAGTCGGTACAACTATCATTTTTTATGCCTTACGTAACACAATTTAATTGACATTAGATATGAAAAAACTACTGCTTTTTATCGATGTCCAACAAATTTTTAACTGAAAATTCTTTTTAAACAGTTTTTTTTTAAATCAATTTATAAACAGTTTTTTAATTGAAAATCCTTTTTTTTAATGAATTTTATTTTCATTTTTTTGTTGAATTTTTTTTTCTGGAAATATATTTTTTTAATTGAAATCAGTTTTATTTTAATATTGTTTTGACTGCAAATATTTTAATATTTTTTATTTTTTATTTTTATCCTCTAAATTATTCAGTTTTATTTTTTATTCAGATATATTTCTAGAATTTATTTTTTTATGCTGAATAATATTTTTTTTAACTAAAAATCCTTTTTTATTTACAGAAATAGTTTTTTTGGGTGGAAAACAGTTTTTAATTAGTGGAAATCCTTTTTTACATATATATTTTAATTGGTGGAAAATATTTTTTTCGAAAAATTAATTTTAACAATTTTTCACAATATGCGGATCCGCGCGAGTAACAATAACCAATAGCTGACCATTTTTTCTAATATGTTGGTCCGCGCCAACAGTATGTATAGGTAGTCGGACTCCTATGCATACCGTTGGCGCGGACCAACATATTAGAAAAAAATGGCCTGCGCCAACGATATGTATAGGTGATCAGGGTGCCTATACATTTTTTAAATATGGTAAAAATATTTTTTTTAAAATAGTAAAAATTGGTCCGCACCAACAGTATGAAATAAATATGAGTCAATGTCGCGTCACGTTTTTATTTGGATCGTGAACATGTTTGCTAAAAAATAAAAGATTCATAATCGCTTTGCGTAATTTTTTAATTGGTTTGTGTTAAGTAAAAAAATTATTTTGTGCTTGTCTTGTTGTATTTTAACACATATAATTTTAATATATATTTTTTTACATATATTTATATATAGCTTGTATTTATGTTTTGCGGCATATACCAAATAATCCCTCACACTTTTTTTAATACACGTTTATTCCAAGCCTTTTTATTTTGCACCAAAAAGTCATTCACCATGCCAAAAAGGCTTTATCATACCGCTGGCGCAGACCTTTAAAGATAAAAGAATAATGAGACTTTTTTGTACAAAATAAAAGGTTTGAACTAAATGTGTATTAAAAAATATTTGAGGTCTTTTTTATATTTGATCCTTGTGTTTTTGAAATCGACTAATTTTTTTTTAATTTGAAAGTTATATTTTGTAGAAAAGAATAAATTTATAGGGTGGGGTGATTGTGAATATAGGTAATTGCTATTTTTTTTACTTATTAAATTGTATGGGTGGCTGCCAACAGGATGATATGAGTACAAAATAACTCCCGCAAATGTCCCCCAAATCTGATGTAGACGCCACATCATTCTCTTATATGCCTGTCATTTATTGCCATGTGGTGGGGGTCCCGCCAGGGCACAAAAAAAAGTCATTTTGGGAGACATTTGGGGGAGTTATCTGGGGTATGTAGCATTACTCTTGTTAATATAGTCTCTCCTGAAATGTATTAAACTTATAAATAATCTCATGATTGCTCATCTGCTCCCTCCCTAGGCTAAGCACAAGTTACAAGATAATACTTTCGGCTGATTACACTTAACCCTTGAACCTTTTTTTTCTTTTTACTTCACCACCTGAACTTTTATATTTCCAACTTAAACCCACAACTTATTAAAACCGTTCATAATACACACTAAGCCTAACGATGTTGAAAATTTGGACAAAAAACAGATCATGTGTCATGCATATGGGGATATATTTGTCCATTCCTATATAGATAGCCATTTAAAAAATATTATGTTATATAACGAAAAAGTTAACACTTAAAAAATCTAAAAAAATATTGAAAAATGTGAAAATGACAAAAAAAATATTTAAAACATTTTTTGCAATTAAAGAATATATTTAAAAATCTAAAATTTATAGAAAAATAGTTTTAAAAATCTGAAAAATACAAAAAATAAATATGGAAATATTGAAAATACTCAAAAATCTAGAAATGACAAATATCTATTTAAAAATTCAAAAAATTACAGAAAAATATTTTAAAAATCTAGAAAGTAGTAAATACATATTAAAAATCAGAAAATACTAAAAAATAAATTAAAATTAGGAAATGAAAAAATATGATTAGAAAAATAAAATATTGGAGAGAAATAATTTAAAAATTGGAAAATACTAAACAGATATTAACAATCGGAGAAATAATGAAAATACTTTATAAAATCTAGAAGTGACAAAATATATTTAAGAATTTTAAAAATTAAAAAAACACTTAAAAAATACTAAACCTAGAAATTTTCAAACCAACATATCTCCCAACTAAAACCCCAAAACTAAAAATCTTCAAAGAGATTTTCAAAAAATTTAAAACAACAAATCTCCAAACAAAACCCCTCAAATTTGGATATTTTAAACCAACAATATAAAAAAAATTAAAAAAATCTAAAATT
The DNA here is from genome assembly GCA_949130495.1 of Sambucus nigra. Lineage (NCBI taxonomy): Eukaryota > Viridiplantae > Streptophyta > Magnoliopsida > Dipsacales > Adoxaceae > Sambucus > Sambucus nigra. Next base: position 41,330 of record CASBWL010000624.1, on the reverse strand, counting down.
TCAAACTAACGATCTTCAAACAAACCTCCAAGCTAAAAAAAAAACTGAATATTTCAAACCAACAATCTACAACGTATCTCGAATTCTAGAAAAATATCTAGAACTAGATTCGAACAAAACCTTCAAAAAAAAATCTATTCCAAAATAAGATTTGGGTTGATTTCTTGCATACATTGTGTGTGTGTGTGTGTGTGTGTGTTTTCATGTGTGTGAGCGTGTTTTGTGTATATTTGTGATAGAGAAAGAGATAGAAAACCGAAAAGAAGAGAGTGAAGGAAGGAAGCGAGCAGTCACCCATGGTTGTTGTGATGGTATGTGAGAGTGTGAGTGAGTGAGAGGGAGAAACAAAAGATAAAGTACCTATTTACAAAACTGACCATCTATATAAGAGTGGACAAATAATCACATCTGTGTGGGCACATGACCATTTCTACATTCAAATTTTTAACACTGTTTGAGCAACCCTTACGGATAGTTCAAATTTAGTCTGAACTAGTCTAAAAATCTATCCAAAAAATGATGAAATTTGCTGTGAGTTAACAAATGAATAGGGCAAATATAGAATAGTGTGAAAAAGGGGAGCAAAACGACGTCGTTTTGGGCTATAGAATGGGAGCCTTGGGCGGAACATGATGTTTCGCTTAAGGTTCTTTAAATTTTAAGTTTCACCCCAAATGATTTAACTTAATACGTTTCCCCAAAAAATTTATTACCTCAACCGTCTCACCTATATTCCAACCACAAAATTAAAGTCAACAGCCCTATTTAAATCATCCCAGAAAATGAAGATAGTGTTCCTATTTATTAAAAAAAAATAAACGTTGGATAAATAGTCGTTGAAAAATTTGGGGGCTGTTTGAAAATTTTGGAGGTCAAAACAGAAATAGGGAAAATATGTTAAAGCTTGCGCGGAACATGATGTTCCGCTTAAGCTTTTTTTTTTCTTCTTCCTCCTTGTGCGGAACAAGATGTTCCGTTTTGGGTGTGGGTCCCACAAAAAACCAACTAGTGCAATTGCATCTTTGTTATTTTTTGCCCTACCAATGTTTATATATACACTTTTGCCTTACCCATAGCATCCATATATACCGCATATATACCCATTTAGCATACCTATAAGGGTTGCTCTTAGGATTGAGGTGTATTATGAAGCATTCAAATAAATTGGTGGGGTTATGTCCAGGAATTGAAAGTACATGTGGTGAAATGAAAAGAGGAGTAAAGTTCAGGGGGAATAAGTGTGATTAACCTTAATATTTTCATGCCAAAGGCTTTTGTGTTATTCAAGGGAGTAGATGAATAAGCTCTGAATAAGAATATCTTGAATTTGAGACACCTTAGATATCCAACTTCTCCAACCTCGACAGAGATTTACGAGCTCCCTCTCATGACACGGATTCAAGTATGTCACACCAAACCATGTTAAAATCGTTGGCTTGATTCTCTAGACTATTTTGATCGATTTATTAAATGTTCTTTATTGCATGCTTAGCATAATATAAAATTTGTTTGTTAATCAAAAAAAATTTAAAGCCCAATTCTGGCCTCGCCCCCTTTAGGTTACTTTTGGGTCAACAATAACGATTTGTTTATTCGGACTGCTAGAAATCATCGTATTATTATGAACATTTTGTACCTTTTTCTTACCAATAACCCATTAAATGTCATTTGCAATGATTTGTTGCGAAGATTTGCTTCGAGTGTGAAAGAATACTATAAACATAATAAATGTTTTTGGTTAGATCATAGAGGAGCAATGGACACGAGTCACGTTTGGTGGGAAAAAACCCTTTCCTTTTGAGGTTTAGTTGATTTTCGAACAACAAAAGATTTATCTCTACTGTGGTGCATCCTTGGAGTTCGGTTGCAATCTCTATTGATTAGTAGTTGTAAGTACTTTTCAGCATGCCCCTGATATCATCATTTCCAGTCGATTCATTCATATGCTTATTCAGCATGACCCTGCGGCGGAACCTACAGAGTTTACTGCTGTATACATGCCACCCCACCCTGCTGAGCAAACCCATGTATGGAATTCCCTTCACCACATCCACACTTCTGTCCACCATCCTTGGCTTCTATTGGGATATTTTAATGCTATTTTAGAACAGCATGAAAAATGGGCGGGTGTCCATTTCAAGCTACGCGTGCACGTCATCTTAAGAATTTTATGCATGCATGTAATATCCAAGATCTAGGGTTTACTAGACCTTCTTTCACCTGGAAAACCAATAGTGTTCTCGGACACCATGTTAGAGAGCGACTTGACCGGGGACTTGGTAATGCGCGTTGGATGTCCTTGTACCCAACTACCCGAATTTCTCATCTTCCAAATGCTGGGTCTGACCACTGTCCATTATTGTTAGACATGTACCCGTCCCTCTTCAAAAAACCAACGCGGTTTATTTACTGCCCTGAGTGGGCATCCTATCGGTCTTTTACTAACCTCTTACACTACCACTGGAATCTTCAGATCCAGGGCTCACACGCTTTTTCCTTTTCACGTAAGGCGTAGTTTTTTTAGTGGGACTGCTCGACATTGGAAAAAAGATGTTTTGGGGAATATGTCTCATTCAATCTCTGTCTTAAAACAGGAGATACATAACCTTCGAATGTGTATTGACACTAACCTGGATCCCCTGTTGGTCTCCTGGGAGAACCACTTACAATCACTCCTTATGTACTGTATGACTTTAGAATGCCAGTACTGGCACAACAAGAATAAAAATAAGTGGCTTCTATACGGTGACCATAATACTAAATTTTTCCATGCTTCTATCATGGAACACCGATGTAATAATTCGATTCCTGCTATTTTCAACCCGGACACTGGATGGCACACTACTATCCAGGAGTGTAAAACAAATCAAGTTATTCGAGCTCGACTCGCGTTCGTTCGGATAAAATCTCGTTCAAGCTCGACTCGTAAGGTAAACAAACCAAACTTGAACAAAATTTTAAGCTCGTTACCTTATTAAGCTTGACCCGAATTCGGCTCGATTGTAAATAATCATACAAAAATAGTGTAAAAAGTTCAAGCTACTCGAGCTCGGCTCGTGTTCGTTTGGATTAAATCTCGTTTGAGCTTGGCCCGTTGTAATACCCCGTATTTTTATGCTATATTAATTTGGGGATTTATTAAATTTAATGTGAAATAATTACTTAATATAAATCCGAAAATTAATTATGTTATAATTATTAACGTGATGAGAGTTAGTAATTATGGGAAATTTGTTAAATATTACTAATGAGTAAAGTAATATATAATATTGGTTATATTAAATGTCACGAGTGAATAAAATGACAATTTTGAAAATTTGAGTCGAGACGCGCCCGTGTCGCGTCGGGACTAAATATTGATGAGTAAAAGTGAATATATTATAAGTCGCTTGTATGGTCGTTTTGAGTGCGCCAAAGTGTCCAGAAAGGTCGAGATAGTCAGAAAAGTGTACCCGATGATTTAATTTGGGTCTCGGGGCGTTTTTAGGCTTAATTAGTACCCCGGGAGGGTATTTTGGACATTTTACATTTTTGGGTAATTAAACCCACGAAAATTCAAGGGATATATCAGATGTCTAAGGTTGTCTTCTAGGGTTAAAACAACAAAAGACAAGTGACGGCCATAGGAGAGGGAAGGAGAGGCTTTTCCAAGCAATCCAAGGCCAATGATTCACCCGGTTACACCGCCACCACCACCAACGCGTAGATCGCGCGACGGAGAACGCAACCACACCAAATTCGTCATCAAATCAGAACGTCGAAAATCCCAGGCAAGTATTTATCTTGCTTATTTTTTTTAATGCATCACTTATGTTAGTTTAGGGATGATTAGGATGAGTTTTATGGAAGAAAACCCAAATTTGAGATAGGAAATCGCATGTAGTAATGATTTGAATGTTAATCTGGAAACCCCTTAACATGTAGAGGATTAAACCACGAAATTTTGATGTTTTAGAAGAAGAAAATTCTAGAAAGGACTGATTAGAACCATGTTAAAAAGAATTCTAGGGTTCTTGAGGTTTACATGAATTTTGGCCTGTTAATCCATGATTGTTAATGGAAATTTGCATGCTTTACGTAAAAGATGTATGGAATGGATTTATATTATTAGTAGTACAAATTTCTGGACGTTTGGGAATGAAAAGTTTGGATTTGGATGGAGTTATGTGAGAAAACCCGTAACTGGTAACTACAGAATTCGCCATACCTGCTTGATCGATCAATCGAGCCAAGAGCTTCGATTGATCGAAGGTTCGATCGATCGAGCCCCAGACCTCGATCGATCGACCCCTTCTGGCAGGCTCATATATCCCTTTTTTTTAAATTAGTTGAATTAAATTTAATGAGAAATAATTCTTGGACACCCTTATTAAAATGTTTTGGGAGATAAAGAAGACCAGTAGGTCATGTGAATGATTTTGGGACCTTTAATGTAAGACAAGAGTTGTATTTTTGGGAGATTTAGATATAAGGGCCGATGAAATTATTTATTAAGGGTAGAGATGCGTAAGATGGTTACGTTAGAAATTAGATGAGTACCTACTGAATTCTACACTTGGGAGGATAAAGTCTATGAGTGTTACGTAATAAGTTGAAATGATCCCTCAAATCAAAGTAAGAAATGAACGGTTATACGTGAGAACTAAATAATGAGATATGAGGACAAATGTCGTAATTATGGGAATTGAGATGTACCTAAATTGATATGGTAATATCAGTAGAGTTATATGACTGTGTTTATGCATATACTATCTATGTGTGAAAATCGTGCCCACGCTGCTTGCTATCCCTATGGTTACCGCGCCAGGACAGTCTTATCTCAATGGGACCTTTATGGGGGATATTGACTTGTACCATAGAAGATAGGTATCCTTGGTACAGGCTATCGAATCGATAGTTCAGACGGTCCTAAAAGACGTGGGGGAATGTGTTATCCTCTTAGAGACTTGGAATCTATGCTTCGCCTCAATATTGTTTGTGTATGTGTTGATACAGTTCGAGAGTGATTCCGAACTTGTATTTCCCTTAGTACGAGAGATACGGGGATTGGATAGCAGAGTATGCACGCACCATAATTTTTATGTGGGGTGCTGATAGAATATATATATTATACGAGTATTTAATATATATATAAAGTTCTGAAATTCGGAAACTGACTATTTTGTTATGGTAAGTAAGATATGTATAATGACTCAAATTGGAAATACTTGTTTTGAAAAGTATAATATGACACTGGGAAACTTTATTAATAAATAAAGTTAAAATGAGAGCTTTGTTACTAAATGACATTTTCCTTTTAAACAATTATATTGTTCAAGTTTTAAACCTTACGAGTAACCTAAGATAAGTTAAACCAGTGGGAAGTTTAGTGCGAGATAAGATAAGATAATCCGTTGGGAAGGTTAGTACGATAGGCGTGCACATTAGAAGAGAGGTGAGAATTTCTCAAGAGAGTGCCGCACTAATATGTTGTTTCATTGGCCTGTAAACATTTTAAATACTTACTAAACGAATTTTAAATCATCTACACTATCGGGCTCTGACCCGTTTTTATTTCTCTCTCTCTCTTGTATATACATGTATATATTACATGTGCCCAGCCACTGGGGCGTCTTACATAGGATCCTTTGGAAGGAACATGCTGCAGCTTAGGTGGGAGTTGCAGGCCTCTTTCTTAGACGACTTCATCTATTTGACTCCACTCCTAGCATATTCTTTTAGTGGGGCATGTGTCGCCCTTTCCATTATTCAGTTGTTTATTTGGACTTTTTGATTCAGTTATTTCTAGTATTGTCACTTTGGGATTTATTATTGTCTGGATGTTTTACTTTAAGTTTTAATGTTGGGATTTAGTTGTTGAATGTTTAAATTAATTGGATTATATGTTCCAGGATTATTGTGGTGTGATTCTTTAAATAATGAATTGTTGTAAATAATTAAATATTTGTTTTCAAAATAAAATTTGGAAAGTAAAGTTTAAAAAAAAATAGTTTTGACACTTAACTTAATTAATTAAGGTGTTTAAATTGGAAAAGTTATTTTTACGACAATGATGCTAAGAATGAACCAATTGTTCACCTTGATTTTAATTTAATAAAGGAGTTATCGCCCGGTATTTAATTAGGCGAGGTGTCACACCTGTGAAGTAAACAAACCAAATATGAAAACATTTTTAAGCTTGTTAATCTTTTCAAACCAAGCTTGAGCATCCTAGTGTTTGGATCGGTTCGACTCATATCCAGGATATTCAGGGTCAATTCCAACTCTTCTATGAAACCCTTTTTACTACCACTAACCCCACTAGTCCGCCATTTGCAAATAATTTTGTCCAAGTTACTTCTGCTGACTTTACTCAGTTACTAGAACCTAAGCTTCAGTTCTTCCTGTGGTTTCTCATTCATAGGGCATTACCAACAGCAGACTTGTTTTTTCATTACCATTAATTATCGACTCCTTTGTGCTCTCTTTGTGAGTTAGTTGACTGTAATCGGGTTGCAGTTAATCAACTTCAACCATTTTTCCTTCTTTGGTTATTTTGGAACACGCGCAACGAGGCCATCTTTCAACAGATACCCATGATTTTGTAATCTTTCAAGTCCAACTTATCTCAACACCTTCGTAAATGATTAGGCATAAATTCTTCCCATCTATCCCCTTAATTTAGAGGCTTTTATCGCTCCGCATAATGTTATTCAAGTGGATTTATGTCATATCTTTACTATTGACAAGTTCTAATGAGTACATCGAGTTTTGTGTGTCCATCATCTATTTCGCAGGTGTTCAGTGTTGTAATCTGAATCCGTACCTAAAGCTTCAAAGAAACACAAGAAGAAAAGGATTATGTCAAGACTGGCAAAAATAGAACCGAGCCCAAGGGAAGAAAAAAAGAACTGAATCCATCATGGGGGAACTTTCTGTAAATACTGAACAGAAGATAACCGAACCAAAATGAAGATAAAATGAACTGATCCTATACCTGGAAAACGTCCAGTGAAGAATTGACAAAATGGAACCGAACCAAAGAAAGGAAATAACGAACCGATCCCATGCTCAAGGAAGTCTCTGTAAAGGTTGTACAAGACAAAACCGAACCGAACCCCTTACCAGGATCGGTTTTGTTATCGATTTTTCTGAACTTATCCACTTGTAAAAATAGAATCCTATTTGGTTCAAACTCTTGTATTTCATAGATTATAAATTGTAACTCTTCCCAAACGTAGAAGGGAGGCTTCTAATTCATTAGGAAAGCTTTGTAATCCATTTTAGAAGAGAATAACATTAACCCTGGTTGCTTTCAAGTTGCAATTCAAGCAAAATCATTCTAATTTATGTTTCAATCTTTGTTCTAGTTGCTTTTTCATTGTTAATTTCATCTTTCTTCATCTTCATTCAGTAGTAAAAATGTTTTCTTTCATTCCAAACGTTTTGTTTTTAAGTTTTCATATGTCCGGCTAGATTTTAAGGGTCGGGATGCATGAACTCAACCTGATGTGGTAGTTGCATGTGTATAGAATTAATCCTCTAAATTTAATGGGTTATTACGACCGTATTGCGTAGTAACGCGATCTTTGGATCTCGTTTGCTTCAGGGTAACCGGGATGCTTCAGAATGCAATTCGAATGTAACTATCACAATATTGATTTACTCGTCGTCTGATTAAGTATGGTGCGGGCTTGAATCTCATATACGTAATGCTTGGGAGTACTAAATTCTGGGTCTAATTAATCACTTAAATTTACGATTAGTTTTATACCTGCAATACACTAGGGTTGGGGGATTGTATTCCCGTCCTGTTTTCCTCATCATATAATTCAAGTTTAAGTCAGTCATCTTCAATATTTTAGGTAATTTAGAATAGTTGCATTCGATTCATACTTTAGTTCATTAGTTAATTATTTGAAAATTACATATAGTCGCAGATATTTCACCAATCAAATCATCTTTTCCTTTTTCTTTAGAGTCAGAGTTAGGGTTCCTTCGTCTGTCCAACGTCGTTACAACTCTGTTATCCTATTTCCCTGAGGATCGATACCCGACTTATCGAATTATTACTTGAACGACAGGCTTGCACTTGAGCCTAGAGAGTACCCATTTCTGAGACACATTCTTAGTTGCGTCAAGTTTTTGGCATCGTTGCTGGGGATATAGGTAGACTTAGGATTAGATCAAGTCAATCTAAAACTTTGACAGAAAATTCCAAAAATCCAAAAACATAAAAAAAAAAAAATTAGAAGCACAAAAATATTTCTCATCATCTCTCATAATCCCTTTAATGCAAAATTCTGAACTCACTCCAACTCCTCATAATACTTCAACCCACATTCAGGAAAACCCGATTGTTGAGTACGACCCTGATAGCCCTCACACTCCTAACGCTCCATAATTCTGGGTCCACCTCTCACACCGTCACACTCAATCGCAAATAACACTCCGTTTTCCCTCTTAGGACACACACCAGAGAACGCTCGGAGTATACTAAGTGAGGAAATAGAGCCTTTGAGTGTGAGAAATATGTCACAACACGGTAGTGCAGCCGCCGGTGAGGAAGAGGCCCCGTACCGTCCTTTGAGAGAACTCTTATATCTCGAGCGCACTATCACTCCGGGATGCATTTTACTCCCGTATAATGCAGGGCAATTTCTCTTTAAGAATGGGATGATCCAGATACTTCCCACTTACTATGGAATGGATTCAAAAAATCCATATGCCCACATCATGGAATTTGAGGAGGCGTGCGAGACTCTCAACGATAAAACTTGCACAAAAGATGTGCTCCGCCTAAAACTCTTCCCATTATCGCTAAAGGATAAGCCTAAGACCTAGTTATGGTCTTTACCTCCAAATTCAATTTCATCATGGAACGAGTTACAATCTAAATTTCTCAAGAAATTCTTTCCTCCACATCGAACGAACTCCATCAAGGCTTAAATTCAAACTTTTAGACAATTAGAAAATGAGTCGTTTGATAGATGCTACGAGCGTTTTAATGAGTTAATTACTTCGTGCCCCCATCATGTATTTGATAAACTGCAATTTATCTCCTTCATCCATAATGGGCTGAACATTAATTCCAAGTAACTCGTTGAAACCATGTGTGATAGTCCATTTTTCGAATTAGACGTCAACGATGTTGAGCTTCACCTGAGGTATGTCGCCAAAACTACCCAATCCTAGGATACATCTGACCCTAATGCTCAAAATCGTAATCACCAAGTGACCACCAGTCCATCGGCGTCCGGCCTATTTCACGTAGAAAATAATTCTATGACGGATAGTCGACTCGATGTACTTGAGAAAGGAATACGAGACCTACTTGAAGTATGTGGAAGAGGACTAGCTAGATCCATCCCAAACCCCGTCGAGACGATGTGTGGGATTTGTGAGGCGGGTCATTGAACTGAGGAATGCCCGACTATACCCGCCTACAAAGTGATGCTTCAAGAGCAAGTAAGTGGTATAGGAGGATTCAAGGGTAATTTCGGTGCACCACACAGGAATTCTTACAACTCTTCATGGAAAAACCATCCTAGTTTTAGCTATGGGCAACAACATGCTGCGATTACACTAACTCACATGTTGCCCCTCCTCCACCACCTCACTTTCAATAAGCTCCATAGATGCAAGGACATGTGCAAGCACCACCACCTCAAGGAGTATATATCACTCCACCGCGGAGAAATCTCGAGGATACGATGAACCAATTTATCAATAACCAGAATGCAGCCAATGATAGATATGATCGCATGATCAGTGATATAAATGCAAATATTTCAAAGATACAATCATCGTTGAGTGTCCAAAAGAAGGTCAAGTTTCCTGCCCAGTGCCAAAGACCTCCCCAAGGTTAAACTAGTGTTAGCTCCACCTCGACAGAACATCAGGAGCAATGTCAAGAGGTGACCACTCTTCGTAATGGGAGAGTCGTTGATTTATCACCTCCCCCACTCGACGCAACCAAACACAAGGAGATTTCGTCCAACAGGAAAGAGGCCGAAGATGTCCCCTTGAATGAGAGTGATAAAGAAGACACTAGTGAGCCCGAGGTAGTAGTGAAACCACCCACCGCGGCACCGTTTCATCAAAGGTTGGTTCCTTCCCATAAAGCGAACCCCCGTGATGAAGTGCTCGACGTGCTGAAGCAAGTAAAGCTAAATTTACCTTCCCTCAATGCCATTAAGCAAATTCCAGCTTATGCAAAAGTCATCAAAGACTTGTTAACAGTAAAGAAAAAGACTAAGGTAAAGAAAAACGTATTTCTAGCATAGAACGTGAGCTCCATTCTACTTAATGATCTCCCACCAAAATTCAAAGATCCCGGTGCACCCACCATTTCCTACATCATTGGAGAAAATAAAATTGAAAAATCCTTACTTGACTTGGGAGCAAGTGTCAATATCCTCCCTTACGCCATCTATAGGCAACTTGATCTGGGCAACCTCAAACCCACAAAGATCACTCTCCAATTGGCGGATCGAACTGTGAAGATCCCAAGAGGTGTAGTTGAGGATGTGATCATTGAAGTTGACACTTTCTACTTTTCGATAGATTTTGTCACTTGGGACACGGAACCCTCCTTCACCTCGAGAAATCATGTTCCCATCATTCTTGGGTGCCCATTCTTAGCTACGGCTAATGCAATTATCAATACTCAAAATGGGCAGATGCAACTCACCTTTGGGAACATGACCTTAGAGACCAACATCTTCCATATCACCCAACATGCAGGGAGGAAGATGATCTTCACGCGGTGAGCTTAATCGACGAGATCGTAGAAGAGTACTTTGAGGAAAATTATTATGGAGATGCCCTAGGGTCTTGTCTAGTGTCGAGCCACGAGAGTGAGGGGACGTATACTGAATTCGAGAGGGAAGTTGAGAGAGTTACTTAATGAGAGAGCGTCGAACGAGGACGCAAGAGATGTAAGTTGGGTTTCTCGGTTTGAGGAGTTACCACCAAGAGAGGCACGCATGGTTCCTTCCAGCGATAATTTTTTTACCATCGAATTAAGAAACTACCCTCCCATATTAAATATGCATACCTAGGAGAGGACGAGACATTTCCTGTTGTTTTCTCCTCTAGCCTAGACGAAGAGTAGGAGGGTAAACTATAAAAGATTTTAAGGAAGCACCAAAGTGATTTCGGTTGGTGTATTGTCGATTTTAAGGGGATAAGTCCTTTGATTTGCACCCACAAGATTCACCTCGAGGAGGACGTCAAGCCCTCGAGAGAAATACAAAGAAGGCTAAACCCTAATATGAAAGAAGTGGTGAGGACCGAAATAATTACGCTATTGGATGCCGGGATTATCTACCCAATCTCGGATAGCAAGTGGGTGAGCCCTATTCAAGTTGTCCCGAAGAAGTCGGGCATAATAGTGATTGAGAATGCTAAGGGAGAGCTAGTTCCCCAACGTACCACCACCGGGTGGCGCATTTTCATTGATTACCAGAAACTCAATGCGGGAACTAGGAAAGACCATTTCCCCTTGCCATTTATTGATCAGATGCTTGAGAGAGTAGTGGGCCATCCTTACTATTGCTTCCTTGATGGTTATTCCGGATATAACGAAATTGAGGTAGATGTACTTAACCAGGAGAAAAAGACATTCACTTGCCCCTTTGGTACGTTTTCCTACAAATGTATGCCATTCGACTTGTGTAATGCACCCGCGACCTTTCAAAGATGCATGTTGAGTCTATTTAGTGACATGGTTGAGAGATGACTTGAAGTGTTCATGGACAATTTTAGCGTTTTTGGCACCTCTTTCGAGTTGTGTTTGGCAAAGCGGGAAAAAGTACTTGCCCGGTGTGTGGAGAAGAACTTAGTGCTAAATTGGGAGAAATGCCATTTTATGTTCACTGAGGGAATAGTTCTTGGCCACATAGTTTCATCCAAGGGGATAGAAGTTGATAGAGCTAAGATAGATGTCATGGCCTATCTACCCCCGCTAAAATCACTCAAAGACGTGCGCTCCTTCTTGGGCCACGCGAGGTTTTATCGATGGTTCATTAAGGACTTTAGCGCCATCGCTAGACCTTTAAGCAACCTACTCATGAAGGACACCCCATTTGAGTGGACAGAAGCATGCCATAGTGCTTTTGAAAAACTGAAAACCATGCTTGTGTCCGCTCCCATCATGCAAGTTCGGGATTGGTCCTTACCATTCGAACTTATGTGTGATTCTAGCGACTATGCGATAAGGGCTATTTTGGGCCAAAGAAAAGACAAATAGGCTCATGTCATTTACTACGCTAGTCGGACTCTTACCGGACCACAACTCAATTACTCCACCACAGAGAAGGAGTTGATAGCGGTAGTATTTGCTCTTGACAAATTTCGATCCTACCTTATTGGTTCTCCCATCACTTGCTTCACCGACCACGCGGCATTGAAATACTTATTTGCAAAGAAAGACGCAAAGCCACGCCTCATAAGGTGGATACTACTCCTACAAGAGTTTAATCTCTTTATTACAGATAAGAAAGGAGTAGAAAATGTCGTTGTCGACCACTTATCACGACTTTCATCTGGCGTACCTAGTGATCCAATACCCATAGATGAATACTTCCCGAATGAGAAACTCTTTGCTACCTCTTCTTTGCCAGGGTTTACAAATATCATGAACTATCTTGTCACGGGAGTCGTCCCTCCCGATTGGACACCTCAAGATAAGATGAGGTTTATTACTTGGTCGCACATGTTTTTCTATGATGATCCTTTCCTGTTTAAATATTGTGCCGACCAAATCATCCGACGTTGTGTATCGGATGATGAGATACCCAAAGTCATCCAATTCTGTCATTCGAAAGCTTATAGAGGTCACTTTTCGAAGAAAAATACGGTCGCTAAGATTCTTCAATGCATCCTCTATTGACCCACAATCTTCCAGGATGTGAGTAATTATTGCAAATCTTGCGATAGGTGTCAAAGGAAGGGGGCGATTACCCGACGAGACATGATGCCATTGACCCCAATACTCATTATTGAGATCTTAGACTACTGGGGTATTAACTTCATGGGCCCTTTTCCCCCATCTTTTGGTTTCCTATACATCCTTATCGCGGTAGACTACGTTTCTTAATGGGTAGAAGCCATAGCTACCAAGACCAATGACAGTAAAGTGGTGATTAGGTTCCTCCAGGAACATATACTTTCCCGTTTCAATGCTTCAAAAGCGATAATCAGTGATAATGGCATGCACTTTTACAACAAGCCATTCGAGAAGCTCATGAGAAAGTATGGCGTCGTTCACAAATTTGGAACGACCTATCACCCACAAATAAATGGGCAGGCTGAACTAGCAAATTGGGAAATCAAGAACATTCTTGAGAAGACCGTCAATCCCACCTGGAAAGATTGGTCACTTAGATTGAACGATTCGCTATGGGCCTATCGTACCGCATACTAAAATCCACTCGGGATGTCCCCTTTCCGTTTTGTGTATGGAAAACCTTACCATATTCCCGTTGAATTAGAGCACAAAGCATATTGGGCAATTAAGAAGTTGAACTATGACATGGATAAAGCCGGTGAAGCTCGCAAGCTTCAAATAAACGAGTTAGAGGAGATACTCAATGATGCTTATAAGAACGCTAAAATTTCCAAAGAAATGATGAAACTCGCTCATGATAACATTATTCGACGCAAAGAGTTTCATCCCAAGAAAAAATTACTTCTCTATAACTCTCGGCTTCATCTATTTCCGGGTAAGTTATGGTCACGATGGTCTAGCCCATTCATTGTGAAGAATGTATTCCCTCACGGAGCTGTAGAGTTAGACAATTTGAAAGGGGGAAATACATTCAAAGTAAATGGACAACGCCTAAAGTCATATTTGGAGGCGTGTGTGGAAAAATTCGACACCATTTGGTTGTCGAACCCCGCTTATGGGGTCGAATGAGCTAAAAAAGAGAGGTCGTCGCACCCCCGACGCGTATGGGGTGACTTCTTGTGTATAATAATTGTGCTTCGTTAGATTAGATTGAGTCTGTAGGTAGGTTACGTAAGGTTAGGGATAAGATCACACATTCCAACAGAAAATTCATGAGGGCATCGAGAAATTCAAGTGGGAGAATAAGTACAAGCGTCTAGAAATTTAAGAGTGTAGGATTCTAGTGCAGCAGACTGAGAAAAGTGAGGTTATGTCAAAAATGGAACCGAACCGAATTCCCAAGCCGGATCGATTTGGTTTGGAAAAATCAAAAAATAAAAATCCCCAGAACCGAATGAATCGCCCCTGAACCGGATCGGTTTGGGTCCTGTGATTTTAGTTCTTCCCGAGGAACCAATTCACCCCACCTATCCACTCCCTTCCCTCTATTCTTCCCCTTTTCCCCCCAAATCAACCACCCCCTTTTCCCTCCAAAAACCCTCACCCAAACCTTCCCCACCACCTATAAATGCCATATCTTCCCTCCTCTTCCACTCACACCTCCAATTCTCTCCCTCTTTACAAACCCTAGTCCTTCCTCTCCAAATTTCTTGATTTCCCAATGGCCAATCAAGCTCTCCCCGCCAAATACATGGCAACCGACATTCTACGACAATGGGAAATATCGCTACCAAATGGAGCGTGTATGGTGTGAACGATTTTTCAATTTTTCCCGCCAATTGCAAATTGACTGGGTTATCAACTGGGATGAGCCGTCGTGCCCCGTCACCACCCTTTTTTGCCAGAGGGGGTGGACGCAATACTTACAAGAACCTCACCATGTCGTCTGGGCAGACAAAGTACGGTCCTTTTATGGCTCTCTCGTCCGCAGGGGTGAGTTTGAATGACAATCCTTTGTTGACGGCCGCCCCATCCGATTCTCCTTAGCCATCCTCCCCTGCAAACTTGGGCGTTCCCCACCCAGAAATTTACGACTAGCTAACCAACGCCCCCATAATTCCCAAATAACAGTGTATTGATCGGCTCGTGCCCAACGACATTTGGGAATGAGGTACATTCCTCGTGGGTCGCCTGAACGATAAGGCGCGCATCACTTTCCATTGTGCGCAAACCTGCTTCAAACCTCCAATGACTCGGCGATGCGTCCTCGCCAAGCCACACTCGTGTACCACCTTTTCGACCCCAATTTCACTCTAAATCTGGACCGTATGCTCTATGATGATATCATTTACGCGGCCTGGGAACAAAAAGGTACATTACCACTCCCTTATGACCGCCTCATCACCTCCCTCCTAGCCGACGCTGGTATTTAGCCACCTCAAGCATTCCCACGCCTCCCGGAGCCCATTGGGAAGGTATCCCGCACACGGAGTGCCCAGCAAAGGGTTGCCATTCGAGCAGCCCTAGAGGCGATCAATTTAGAGGCCGAGGAGGAAATTTTGGTTGAAGAGCCCGTGGTAGAGGACGTTGCGATGGAAGGGGCCGAAGAAGAAGAATACAATGAGGATGAGGACGAGGATTTTGAACCCCAGGTGCTGATTTTGATAGATGCCTGGCAGCGGTGGAATCCCATTTTGACGGGTTGATCACCCAATACAACCGCGATCAGGCCACTTACAGGAGGGACACGAGCATGATGCACCAGCTCCAAGCCCATCTATTCCAGCTCAACTTCGGTGGGCCGCCCCTCAGTTACTTCTATGATCCTTACGACCCCAATGCACCTGAGCCCTCAAATCCACCGCCTCAATAAAGCCCATGTCTATGTTTGTTGTTTATGTGTGTTTGAAGTTTATGTTTACACAGTGTTGGTTGTATGTGTTTTCTCTTTATCTTTTGCAACACAGTTTGTTACTTATTTATATAAAAGCTGCATTTCTGTTTCATTTGCTTGTTTTATTTTTCCGCACTTTTAATTCGCTTTAAGTTAGATTTTAGTCCTTTTTGCTTGAGGACAATGCAAAAGTCTAAGTTAGGGGGGGGTGACAAGTGCGTATTTCTAAAACTTCACAAATTTTTAAAAATGCCCAGAAATTTCATAAAAATCATAAAATTTTGAAAACCCCCAAAAAAATTGTTCAAAATAAATAAAAATTGGAATTCAAAATTTTCAAAAATATCATTGAAAGTCGATTTAAAGTCTCAAGTTGTAAAATTCAAAATACACAAAATCGAAATTTACCAAAGATGGAAATTGAGCGAGCATAGGCGACTTAACGAATAAGTGTGGAGATTAACAACCCCGATGAGATTCGAGCCTTTCATCTTTGTGAAATTCATAAATAAATCTGAGTTAATTGTTAACTCAAAGTTCTTTTCAGCATCTAAAAAGTCGTCGAGGATCATAATCTTTTCATTTTGATCGGTTATAGAAAATGTGTGTGATATTGCCTTGAAAAACGTTCCGAAATTGATCTCTACACTTAATTAATCTCGAAATGCATATGGTAACGCAATTGGTATTTTGGACAATGAAGTAGGCACTCGTTTGTCACCCAAAAATCTTCACCAGAAAAAGTAGCGAAAAATCACCCCTTTTGAAACCCAAATTGAGCCGAATAAATTTTTTCCTTTCATTTGACAACCCGAAAAACCCCAATTGGCCCGAAATTGTGAAAGTTGATAATCCCAAAAATTAAGTCCGGAAAGTGCATAAAAAGGGGCAAGAAAAGAATAGCTATGCTCAACAAAAATAGCAAGAAAAGAAAAAGAGTGAAAAATAGAAAAAATAGAAAAAGAATCAAAAAAATGAGCAAAAGCCCGAAAAAGCCCAAATGGACATCATAAGAAAATTTTCCAATTCCAGATTTCCCATACCATTCTCATAGTGCCCAATACACCTTTAGCCCGAAAAAGTCCTAACCGAGTCCAAAATTGTGAAATTGGTTACCTCATGGAGAGCTAAAACACAAAAAAGATAATAAAGGAGATAAAACATATGTATAAGAGTCAATGTTCTTGTGTTTCAAACCGTATTCCGTTGATGAGATCCAATCACTATAAATTTTCTGTCTTTCTACTTGTGTGCATGAACTTGGTTCCAATATATTTACTCTTATAAATCACGCACACCGAGAGAATAGTCACAGTCCAAGTGATTCGTTTCTGAGAGCATCCTGTGAGATTTTGGAATCAAAACGAATTTTTGGATAAGTAACGTAATGATCAATCGGTGAAAATTCGCGATTTAATTTCCGGTTTCACACACGTGCCCTATGATTTGAGACTCTTGAGCATGACTTAATGATGATTATTTTTTGGTAAAGTTTGAATTATATAATTTTTGCGTATTTTGAGTTTCTTTGAGTCGAATTTTGTGGGTATATTCTCTGCAAACCCTCACGAGACACAACTCGTCCTACTAGGGTAACCTAGGGGTTTAAAGGCTTGTTGCATACGCTAAATGCAATCGCACGCCCGCGAAAGAGGTATCCTATCCAATTTTTTGAATTAGACCATGTTTTGATTCTTTAACATTGCTTGGGACGATCAATGTTCAAAGTTAGGGGGTTAATTACGCATAAATTCTTCCCATTTATCCCCTTAATTTAGAGGCTTTCATCGCTCCGCATAATGTTATTCAAGTGGATTTATATCATATCTTTACTATTGATAAGTTCTAATGAGTACATCGAGATTCATGTGCTCGCCATCTATTTCGCAGGTGTTCAGTGTTGTAATCCGAGTCCGTACCTAAAGCTTCAAAGAAACACAAGAAGAAAAGGATTATGTGAAGACTGGCAAAAACATAACCGAACCCAAGGGAAGAAAAAAAGAACCGAATCCATCATGGGGGAAGTTTTTGTAAATACTGAAAAGAAGAGAACCAAACCGAAGTGAAGATAAAATGAACCGATCCTACACCTAGAAACGTCTTGTGAAGAATTGACAAAATGGAACCGAACTGAAGAAGGGAAATAACAAACCAATCCCATGCTCAAGGAAGTCTCTGTAAAGGCTGTACAAGACGGAACCGAACCGAACCCCTTATCAGGATCGGTTCTGTTATCAATTTTTCTGAACTTATCCACTTGTAAAAATAGAATCCTATTTGGTTCAACATCTTGTATTTCGTAGATTATAAATTATAATTCTTCCCAAACGTAGAAGGGAGGCTTCTAATTCATTAGGGAAGCTTTGTAATCCATTTTAGAAGAGAATAACATAAACCCTAGTTGCTTTCAAGTTGCAATTCAAGTAAAATCATTCTAATTTCTGTTTCAATCTTTATTCTAGTTGCTTTTACATTGCTAATTTCATCCTTCTTCATCTTCATTCAGTAGTAAAAATATTTTCTTTCATTCCAAACGTGTTGTTTTTAATTTTTCATATGTCTGACTAGATTTTAAGGGTCGGGATGCATGAACTCAACCTGATGTGGTAGTTGCATGTGTATAGAATTAATCCTCTAAATTTAATGGGTTATTACGATCGTATTGCGTAGTAACGCGACAATTGTAGATCTTTAGATCTCGTTTGCTTCAGGGTAATCGGGATACTTCAGAATGCAATTCAAGTGTAACTATCACAGTACCGATTTACTCGTCCTCTGATTAAGTATGGTGCGGGCTTGAACCTCATATATGTAATGCTTGGGAGTACTAAATTCTGAGTCTAATTAATCACTTAAATTTACGATTAGTTTTATAGGTGCAATACACTAGGGTTGAGGGATTGTATTCTCGTCATGTTTTCCTCATCATATAGTTCAAGTTTAAAGTGAGTCGTCTTCAGTATTTTAGGTAATTTAGAATAGTTGCATTCGATTCATACTTTAGTTCATTAGTTAATTATTTGAAAATTGCATATAGTTGTAGTTATTTCACCAATCAAATCATCTTTTCCTTTTTCTTTAGAGTCGGAGTTAGGGTTCCTTCGTCTGTCCAACGTCGTTACAACTCTGTTGTCCTATTTCCCTGAGGATCGATACCCGACTTATCGGATTATTACTTGAGCGAGAGGCGTGCACTTGAGCCTAGAGAGTACGCATTTCTGAGACACATTTTTAGTCGTGTCAGTAGCTACTACCAGGCTCATCAATTAATACGACCCAGTGTACATCCCCCTCTTTTTCCTTTCCTATTGCTTGGTCCAAACCCGCGTCTACATTTTTCAAATGTAACACAGATGGAGCCCAATCATAGCTCACGGGTCCTGCTACAGGTGGCGGAATTATCCGCGATGCTCAAGGAAATTTTATAAGTGCTTTTAGCCACCATATAGGCTTTGCATCATCAGTTCTAGCATAGATTTGAATCATTAAAATTGGGTTGGATCTTGCTTCTGCTCAGGGTATTACTTGCATTGAAGTGAAAACTGAATGCCAAATTGTCTTCAATATGATTCACACAACCATTCCCAGAATTCAGACCACATGAATTTGATCCAGGCCATACGTGACGGCTTCCAGAGATTTCAACATATGACCTTATGTTTATGTTTCAGGGAAACTAATGCTTGTGTTGATATTCTTGCTTCCCACTCGCTTTCAAAGTTTTTTAGCTCTACTGTGTATGTTTAGATTTCATTTTTTTTACTTCCAGCTTATCGCCGTGATCTGTGTAATAGTGCAGTGGTACGTTTTGCAGTTTCTAACATTACTTGTAAGATTTTCATAGTTTAATTTAAGCTTCCTACTTTGGTAAAAAAAAGTGCTTTTTGGTATTTCGAATTCTTGAATCTACAATTTCTTTTATTTCCAGGTCCTTAGTGTATGGTATTTCAGAGTTGTTATCGTTTCATATTTTATTTGAGATATCCATTTTATTTATTTGCAGTTTATATGTTATTCAACGTGATTATAATGATCATTAGTTGTTTGACATGCCTAATTTCAGTATTTTAAACATATGATCCTAAATATGAAAATTAGATGTTGTCACAGCACATGCCTCATTTCCATCCAAACAATCAACTCCATTATCGCAACCCTTACGCACAGTCCAAATTTGGACCTTGCTAGTGTAAATTTGCGACGGAAAAGAGGTGAAAATGTTGTGGGATAGTGTAAATATACACAAATTGGGACCTAAACGGCGTCGTATATAAATAATGTTCCTAAAGAGGAACATATTTTCCCGCCTAAGCACTTTGCCACTATTCCTTAAGCGGAACAACATGTTCCGCCTAACTCTTTGGCTATTTACCTTTCATCCCCAACCCTAACTTCTACAAATTACATAAATCCCCCTTATTTAATGTTTTACCAACCTAACTACCCGCCATCAAACTTATTAAATTTTTTACTCTTATAAAATTAAATTTCCTCCGTAAAATATCATTCATCTTTGGCAAACTTTGGATATGTCCTAACCCTAATTCATCTGCTATTTATAAAAAATAAAAAATAGCCGTTGCAAAAATTAAATAGCCGTTGCAATAAAAATAAAATAGTCGTTGCAACAATATTATAAATCAGTGGCAAACTTTGGGACACAAACTGGAAATAGCGAAACTTTGGTCATATGCCTTATTATTATTATTTTTTATTCTGCTTTACACAGGTCCAAAAAAAAACCAAATATCAATGGCAGTAAATTACACCATATCAAATCAAATCAGGTGCATTGAGTTTGATTGGATTTTGTAGAGTGGGGTTACATAAATTAACCACCAACACCCTAATAAATTAACCCCCAAATTTGATCAAATATTGATTTATGATTTATCAAGTTTTACTACAATCCAGACCCTACACGAGCTAAGATATTATTGCGCGCAATTTAATATATTGCGTATACTCCGCGTTCGATAGATTACACTAGACAATACTCTAGTAATGGTTTAATTAGTTCATTTAAATATGCCACCACATATATTGTGACAAGTGGCACCATAAATATTGGACACTTGGTTCCACAGATTATATGACATGTATCAAACCCACTTAAGGCACTTTTGCTATAAAAGAGAGTTTTCACCCTAATTTGATAATGATGGTCTTGGGCGCAATAGTAAGGAGAGGAAATTTAACTCTTCTCCCCCACGAACCTCTTGAGCTCCATCACGGATTCAATAATGATGAGCAGATTTTTATAGTTTCATTACGACTTTTATGGTAGACGGGTATTTGGAGGTGACTGGCCGAATTTGGCACCCCCGCACACCAAAAACCACTGAACCACAAAAAAATGAGTTTTTCGATGTATCGTAGGGACCCACAAACTATGCAGACTTTGATTCCGCAAATGAGACAGATACGTAGGCGTAACCACGTTACTCAAGTCTAAAACACGCTCAATGCAGTACTTCTCCAAATCTGCACTCACATCTTACATTTGGCGACTCCCTTGGGAAGGTGTTTGTGATTCCGATTACGTAACGCCTCGTGCGCATACGAAGAACTCGGTGGCGGTGAGACAGTATTCTTCAAACAAAGATAAGTATTATTGATTTTGTTCTCCCATTTGTGTCATTGATTATCCCATATATTTTTTTTATGAGAATTATAAATCATATTTAGTTGGGTACATATAATCAATATATTTCGGGTATTTAAATAGGCAGGACTAAAACTGAGTATGAATATTTATGTGGTACAAAAAAAAATATAGTACTGCTATTTCTTTATTATTTTAATTTAGATTAACAAAGATTGAATAATAAAAAAAGGGTTTAATATTTGGAAGTTATGAATAAATAATATCTGTTTATGAGTATGTGATGTTTGTGTACCCCAAGGAAAAAATTATAACCAAATTTCATAATATGTACTATTTGGTTGCTTGTGGCAGTAATATTAATCTAACCACTCTCCATCGGAGGCAAAAGTTTAAAAAAAAATAAAGGGCCAGCTATTAACAGCTACAGATAGCTAGATAATGTCTACTATTACAATATAATTTTTTGACGAAACGAGTTATAGGCATTTAGATAGACAAAATCATACACGCCTCCTCATTCTGTATTCTATGAGACGATTGGACTACACATCATTACGTCATAATAATGCAGTAAATTATCTCCAAACTACGGCCTCACAACGGTGAGAAATCCGTCCAGACACACCCACATCTTCCCTATCCATGAGTAGAACAGAAACACCTGTTCAAATAAAATCAAGAATTTCGTTATTTCACGATTTATACCTAACTTCATGCCAGCAGCAAAAAAAATTACCCACTTCTGTGTGACACCCCGCCTAATAAGATACCGGGTGATCACTCCTATATCAAATTTTAACATGAGTCTCATATGGATCATTCTTAGCATCACTGTTGAAAATCCATTTAATTACGAATAACCTATTAGGTCGATGTCAAAATTTTACTTAACTACTCTTTTTAATAACCATAAATAAAAAATCCACACAGTTTATGCGTAAATGAAACTGAAATAAAATAAAATAATCGAACACTCGGTCAAAATATACAACCATATCGAACGCTGTACTAAAAAAAATGAAGTTGGACCATTGGCCCGAATATTTATACAGTACCTCCTATCTAGAGTACAAGAATGGAAGCGTCTACTAAGAATCCTGCACGCATCCACAGTTGTTGCAGCTAACGTCTGACTCGAAGGATGTGTCATCCAGGCGTCCCTGTGTTTGGACACCAATATAATATATATATATATATATATATATATATATATATATATATATATATATATATATATATATATAGCAAGAAAGGGAAAAGTAAATAAACGGGTCAGAGCCCGAGTTTTGAAAATATTTAGCAAGTGCATAAATGCCTTATTTTTAGAAAAATAGATTTTATCTCATATTTAAATTGGTATCGCACTCCCATGAGATACCCCTCACCCCTCTTCTAACAGTGCACTCCTAGCGCATCCCTCTAAACAATCCTAATCAAGCTACCCTGCTAAACTAGTCTATCACCCAACTATTATCACCCTAGATAGTCCAAGAAATTTACTAAGGGCTAAACTCCTCCCCAGTCTCAACACTAAACCATGTTCGTGCGTGGGGTGTCTCGCAAAGCGAAATCCAAACAAGGAACCCCCCTGATACACTACTATGCGGCAAGGTCGATCGTCGAGATCCGCCAGTCCCTCAGTACCGAATATATATATAAATTTATATATACCATAAGAATTACTAATATTAGAGCACTAAGGATTAAACTTCTCCCCAGTCTCAACACAATGCCATATTCGTGCGTGGGGTGTTTCGCAAAGCGAAATCCAAACAAGGAACCCCCTATACACTACTATGCAGCAAGGTCGATCGTCGGGATCCATTAGAACCTCGGCACTCGATTTATCCATATATATACATATTACCATATACATCCGGATCTATCTCCCGGAATGAGAATTCATTTATAAAGTATTTATCAATACTTATCATTTTTATCTCAAAACCTTCCATTTCCCTTCTCATATCCAGGAAATGTATTTAAAAGCCAATTCATTATCATGAATTTCTTTAACATAACATATACTTTTTAAAAGCCAGTTTTATTATCGTAAAAATGCTTTTCCATTTTATAACATCCCATTTCCCTTCTCATATCCAGGAAATGTATTTAAAAGCCATTTTTATTATCATAAAGATGCTTTTACCATATCATATGCTTCCACTTCCCTTCTTCCATCCGGGAAGTGTTACCAAAGCCAAAACATTTATCCCATTTCCCTTCTTCCATCCAGGAAATGTAAATAAAGCCAATTTATTATCATAAATTGCTTTAACAAATCATATAACACGTTCTAAGACCATCCGTCCGGGTTTTCCCACTGTGCGCGCTCCTAAATGGCTATCATCAAGACAACCTGGGATCCTATAACGCAAGACGTCGGGAAGCGGCCATATGCCTGCGGGATAGTCAAGACCACACTCGAAATCTCCTAACCAGCGCAGAAATATACAATAAACGCTCATATGTGTAAGCGCAAAGTAATTTCCTTTTGTGATAAATGCGGAAGCGTTCAAAAGATGTGAAGGTTCAATGATTAAACAAAACAAATTTTCGTTTAAGAAAACAAAATTAAACCAATTCATTAATCCAATTCAAGTTCTAGAATTTGCCTAAGTCATAATTATAAATTATCCAAAGTTAGGCGAAACCAATTTTAGCAAAAGACTTGAATAAACCAAATTTACCCAATATTTAATTTAGTCCCAAATTAAATTAGTGTGATAAATTAAATCAAATTTTATCTTGAAATTATCCTAAGCATGGATTCTAAATTATTGTGCAAGATAAAATAAACAATATCACACTACGCCGCGATGTACGAGGAAAAACCCAAGACGGGAAAAAAACCTCGGACGACCCTAGCCACAAGTCCACTAGATACAGAATTACAAATTACAAGACAAAAGACTTACATCCTCAACTCGAACCCTCTCAAGCCTTGTTGCTCCTTCTTGTAAACACCTCTTCCTAGCGGACAACCTTGGAACTCCACCGCGGTCTCGGAATCCACCGATAGGACTTTAAACGGTCACCGTCACCCGAACATGGAGCCTTTCTCCAAACGGGTAGAAATGAAACGAACTTCTCTTCAATTCGGTGTAGAGAAAAACAGGTGCCAAAACAACCTTCAAGAAATTGATATTTATGTAGGAGAACTTGGATAAATATTGTTCCAAGCTCCTATATAAAGATAATTATATTCATACCTTAGGAGCATGGAACCTTAGATGATGACGTAGAAACGAGGCACGCAAACTGGCATTTTGATGAAGCTTTATATTCTTTACCGCTACGTCTTCAACACACACTTCATAGGCTTGAGAGTATTACAATAAATCACTAACCTATGAATAAATGTTTTTGTCCAGAATTGAGCCAAAACTATATATGGACTCAATTGGAAATTTGTGTCCTTACAAATCTCCCCCTTTGGCTATTCCGGGACAAAAACCAAAACAAAAATCCTAAAGGGCCGTCAAGCTCACTAGACTCAAAACATAACCCGCCCAATCTTGACTCAACCCAAGGATTAAACACTTTGCCTTTTAAAGTTGCCGCTTTAGTAGAATACCTGCACACTTAAGCAAACTCATCAAATGCATAGGGAATATCAAAATATTAAATGCAATTAAATAATTACTCCCCCTAAAATAATTCTCCCCTTTATCAAAACATACTTAGAAAGACGTCTCCCCCTAAGATAAATCTCCCTAAAACTAGGATACGATAATAATAGGTTTAGATACCATTTCTCCCCCTATCATCATTCTCCCCCTTTTTGTTCAGGAATAGACAAAGGATAAAGAACTAATAAACAACTTAAAGTGATAAGACATGAAAGCATATGGGCAATAAAAGCAAGGCAAAGACAAACAAATATCATATATATATACACTTTAAATATACCAATAAGTACTTGCATATATAGATAGATATAAACACACACATGACACAAAATACAATAAGTTTGCACACTCGTATGGCAAAAATGTGTCATATGGAAACGGAAGTGTAGGGGTGTGAACTAGCAACAATTAAATTTAGACCCAAACACTTAAGAAACGTTCATGGAGTTCTCATTTGATTGCAAACTTCATCACAGTTAAATATAACCTCATGTGACAATATAGATTGAACTCAATGAACAAACATACACAATGCATACAGGCCTAGCATGATGATGATTCTACAAACCAAATAGAGTCATGACATTAAAGACAACTAGGATAAACGGACATTGTGCAAACCGTTGATATACCATCCAATTCTCCCTCAATAAGCATATATATTCTTTTACTTTTGAATGAATATATCAAACAAACATAGGCCTTGGCAATTGTTTTCTTTTTAATGCCAAATATTCTGTTTTTAGGCCTTTGGATCACGAATTTCTTTTAGATCCAATAAACGGTGGCTTACTATCGCAAAGGATTTAATTCATCCTTTCGGAGCCCTTCCCCGTGCACATTTTTATTTATCATGTTTTCATTTTCACACAAATCTCACATGCAACGGATTTTGACATGCACTTGTCCTCCTAGGTCATAGATATGTAGATGACTAGATTGGTAGGAGAACACCTCAAAAAGCTCAAATATAACATGTGACATTAAGATTTCAAAAGAGCTCGTGCATGTGTGAATAGAGGCATATAGAAATAGAATCCATTTAAACAACACAAAATCCAACTACTCCATATAAAGCATGGTAAAGAACATTTTAAGGATTGAAAATCTAAACCAAAAGTTCTAGCCACATGGGAGCGTAAACGATGGGATTCAAACACAAATATATGCCACTTAAAGTGTGTCAAACTAAAATACACACAAAACAAAATCTTTTTGAGTTTTTAACATATTTAATCAAAAGTAAATATTTACTCAAAAGGACAAACAAAAATCATTTGTATTTTTCATTAAGCTTAAATGAAATAAATAAAACACAAATGATAAACAAAACTCTTTTTATATTTTCAATTAAATCAAACACAAAATATAATACAAAAAGATAAACAAGTCATAATTTCTAGCATGGGATATGAAATAAGGCTATGACTAGAAAATGACTAAACAAGCATACATTTAGCATGTGAATATAGCATGAAGTACAAACGCTAAAGTATGCAAACACTAACACATTCATCCTTTAGATTTAGCAAGGAAGGAAGCATGTGAATGAGAATCAACAACCCTATTTTGTAAGGCAACCAAGTCGGATTTCCTAACCCAAATTAATGAGGAATGACTATCTTGGAGTGTAGGAACGTTAACTACCGTGGTTACTTTACTATGGGGTTTTCTAGGAATTCGTTTAAGATCTAAAAAATATTTCCTAAGATGACCTTGTCGACCACAATGTGTACAAGTGAGAACATGTCGAAAAGATTTACTTAAGGAGTGATCTTTAAAAGTATTCCTAGTTGATTCTCCTAAAACATTGGTTTGGGCATTATGAGTAAATTCATTACAAGGATTGAAGCCTAAACCACAAGTGTCATTTTTAATTTGGACCGTTCCTAACATTTTATCTAGTTTTTCTGAACGACATTCCAAATCAAATTTTAGATTACTAGAATCTTTTAATTTATTTTCCAATTCTACAATGTTAGATTCTAGTAAAACATTTCGCTCTTCAAAAGCAAGAAGCTCCTTTTTCAAGGATTCCATTAAACCCCTAAGGCTATCTCTTTCGCCTTCTACATAATCAAGCTTCTCTTGAAGAGTCCTCACATGTGTCCTAAGGTCTTCTGTTAAAACATTTTCATCAATGACCTTGACACTTTCTCTTAAACTAGCTTCTAACTTCAAATTAGCTCTTTTCAATTTAATAGATTCTTTATAAAGTTCTTGAAAAGCATTTTGAAGTTCACTCATATCAACCTCATCTTCATTTTCACTCTCACTATCATCAAAAACAAGAGAGTCATGTACAATGACCTTGGAAGTGGCATGTGCTATCATTTCATCAATCGATGAGTTCTCACTATCACTCACATGACTAGCCATAAAAGCCACAAAAATTTTCTTAGTGGGGGATTCGGGCTTCTCTTCCTTATCACTATCACTAAGGGTTGCATTATATGAAATAGGTCGCTTACCATCTTTCCTTAGTTTAGTGGGGCACTCATAAGCCCTATGGCCATAACCTTCACAACCAAAACACTTATCAGACTCGTCCCTATCTAAATGTTCATTACTAGTTTTAGGGATTTTCTCGGCTTTAGAAATCTTCTCGCTTTTATCATGTTTAGAAGTATCAAATTTCTTAAAATCATTTTTAAATTTATCTTTGTTAAATTTAAGAAATTTTCTAAATTTACGAGCAAACAAAGCCATGTCTTCCGAGTCACTATCACTATCGCTCTCTACTACTTGTTTGACCTCTTTTCGGGCTTTTAAAGCAACACCCTTTTCAATTTTCTTTTCAGTTTTAGAGGGAAACATATCCAGTTCATAGGTTTGTAAATCACCTATAAGCTCTTCTAATTTCTTAGAGGCTAAAGTGGGTAAAGAATTTAAAACGGTCACCTTTGGAATAAATCTATCGGGTAGGGACCTCAAAATTTTCTTTACAACACGGTCGTCAGGTATTTTCTCTCCCAAGTTAAAGGATGAATTAACAATATCAGAAAGTCTAGCATAAAATTTATCAAAAGTTTCTTTTTCATCCATTTTGATTGTTTCAAATTGAGTGGTGAGGTTTTGGAGTTTTGAAGCTTTAACGACACTAGTTCCTTCATGAGTTAATTGTAAAATATCCCAAGCTTCTTTAGCGGTTTCACACGTCATAATACGTCGGAATTCATCCGGTGCAACAGCGCTAAATAAGGCATTTAAACCTCGGGAATTAAAGTTAGCAAGTTTAAACTCATTTTCAGTCCATCTATCGGCAGGTTTGATAACACGTTCATTTTCAACTAAATAAGTTGGTGGGGAGTACCCGGTAACAACAGACATTCAAACTCTCTCGTCGATAGATTTTAGTGCCGATCTCATTCGCGCTTTCCAATACGCGTAGTTTGAACCATCAAAAATACGAAATTTTGAAAATGGGGAAAAATCCATTTTAGCCAAAAATTAAAGGACCTTAACGAAATAATTTATCGTTTTTGGCTCTGATACCAATTTGTAAGCGCAAAGTAATTTCCTTTTGTGATAAATGCGGAAGCGTTCAAAAGATGTGATGGTTCAATGATTAAACAAAACAAATTTTAGTTTAAGAAAACAAAATTAAACCAATTCATTAATCCAATTCAAGTTCTAGAATTTGCCTAAGTCATAATTATAAATTATCCAAAGTTAGGCGAAACCAATTTTAGCAAAAGACTTGAATAAACCAAATTTACCCAATATTTAATTTAGTCCCAAATTAAATTAGTGTGATAAATTAAATCGAATTTTATCTTGAAATTATCCTAAGCATGGATTCTAAATTATTGTGCAAGATAAAATAAACAATATCACACTACGCCGCGATGTACGAGGAAAAACCCAAGACGGGAAAAAAACCTCGGACGGCCCTAGCCACAAGTCCA
Organism: Sambucus nigra; assembly: GCA_949130495.1. Classification (NCBI taxonomy): domain Eukaryota; kingdom Viridiplantae; phylum Streptophyta; class Magnoliopsida; order Dipsacales; family Adoxaceae; genus Sambucus; species Sambucus nigra. Next base: position 12,517 of record CASBWL010000624.1, on the reverse strand, counting down.
CTAGATACGGAATTACAAATTACAAGACAAAAGACTTACATCCTCAACTCGAACCCTCTCAAGCCTTGTTGCTCCTTCTTGTACACACCTCTTCCTAGCGGACAACCTTGGAACTCCACCGCGGTCTCGGAATCCACCGATAGGACTTTAAACGGTCAACGTCACCCGAACATGGAGCCTTTATCCAAACGGGTAGAAATGAAACGAACTTCTCTTCAATTCGGTGTAGAGAAAACCGGTGCCAAAACAACCTCCAAGCAATTGATATTTATGTAGGAGAACTTGGATAAATATTGTTCCAAGCTCCTATATAAATATAATTACATTCATACCTTGGGAGCATGGAACCTTAGATGATGACGTAGAAACGAGGCACGCAAACCGGCATTTTGATGAAGCTTTATATTCTTTGCCGCTACGTCTTCAAAACACACTTCATAGGCTTGAGAGTATTACAATAAATCACTAACCTATGAATAAATGTTTTTGTCCGGAATTGAGCCAAAACTATATATGGACTCAATTGGAAATTTGTGTCCTTACAATATGGCCTATAGGACTATATCCACCCTCCATTCATTAGCCAGGGGGCTTCACCATACGTACGCAACTTCCCTTATGATAGCGATTTAGAGAGGTGTGTATCCATATTTTATTATTTATGAAAATCATTTGTCTTTCCTTTTTGAAAACATTTATTTTTACATTTTCAAAAGTCATTTATATTACATCATATATATACTTTAATCACATAGTATATATATATATATATATATATATATATACATCCTCAACTATATATATATGGCCATAATTGCCAATTACATCTAACGATGACCATTAATCCCAAAGATTCTCTCAAAGAATCAAAATCATGCATTCATCTACGCATGATACTAAACCCAAAGTATTCCCAAGCATTCATTAAATCCATACTCCAGATCGTACACTAAATTAATCCGAGGTTCCTTATTTCATCCCGGGGTTTATTCACCCTCAATACCATTATCTAGGAGTCCTAATATCATATCTATAATCCCCGATAATAATCTCCAAAACCATAGTTTAAATCTCCCTAAACTTTAAAAGGAGGAAACCTCAAAAGTCTGTCAGTACCGAATAGATTTGCCCTGTCCGAATCGATTCACTGGCCACCGAATCGATTCGCCCTGTCCGAATCGATTCAAATGGTTCTACTTTCAAACTGTCTCTTTCCGAATCGATTCGACTGGTCCGAATAGATTCGGCTTGTCCGAAATCCCAAATCTGCCTAGGTTTTATATATATCCCAAAAACCCCAAACTCAATTCAATCTCCATTTAAATTATAACTCGGATTTATTTCAATGAACCCAAAGTTTTCATATCTCCTCAAGTCTTTTAGAGGTCCTAACACTCTTTTTGGGAACCCCCAATATTTATCTCCAAATAATTCTTGCGTTAGTTTATGATTAACTATTTCGATCTCGGACAACTTTCCGTAGAAAAATCACTATAAATCCAAAAAAAATCTGAAAAATACGCGGTCAGCGCCCACGCGACCGCATCAAAAAGTTCTAAAAATTTTATTTTTTGACCAAGAGCCGAATCGATTCGCCCTGGCCGAATTGATTCGGTTAACACGCAGGTTACTATTCACCTTCATCAAAATATTCCCAAACCTCCATTATTCTCCATTTCTGTTGTTTCTAAGCTCATCCAACAACTCAATAAACATCTAGTCTATGTTTTACAACTAACACATCAATTTATTTAGGGTATTAAACCATTTACCTTAGATTTAAACCCTAAAACCATAAAAACCTAGTTTTGGCATTTCTCCCATTTCAATGCAATCTTAAACTCCATTAACATGGTTTTAACACTAGAAATCATTAAGAGTTTACATTACATCAATATGTAAACTCATATCCAAATTTTACCAAATTTATTTTAAGGGTTCTAACCCAAAAATCACATTTTACCAACTATGATATGAGATATTTGCTCAAAATTAAATAAAGCAAGTAAACACTTGCCTCGTGGTTAAAATCCGACGACCCCGAGTCGAATCCGGTGGAGTTTGGCCAGAACCTCCCCTTTTCTCCTCTTTTCTCTCCTCCTCTCTCTCTTCTCTTTCTTTTCTTTCTTTCTTTCTTTCTTTCTTTCTCTTTTCTTCCCTCTCCCCCTCTTTATAGAGAAAGAAAAAGGGTTATACCCCTTAAAACCCCAAAACGACTCGTTTACTCAATTATGAGCCCGTTTAACTTTAAAATTCCTCGAAATTCAATTTCGACAATCGGACACTCTTTTCTGACTATCTCGGACATTCCGAGACTCACGGCGCAGTCAAAATTTCCATCCGAGGTACTTGACCGCAAATCACTATTCTAATCCATATAACTTAATGCGGATTTTCTAATTAAAATCTTACCTCTTTTGTCGCTTTACTCCATGGCGACATATAATTAAAATACATCGACCTATTTAAGCCCAAAAGTAATCATAACACCCATCGAAAATCATTAAATCCTCGAAAATCCCAAAAATCACTATTTCGAGAAATTCTCCAAATTGTCAATTTATATTTAATTATGGAATTTAATTGTCTCCAAAAGGATGGGTTGTTACATTCTGTTAAGGTTTATCGAAAAAACCACTGTTTTTCTTCAATAAACGTATATATTCACACAGAAAAATATGTGCACTAAATATACCTCCCAAACCATTTAGGGCGACCCATCTCAAAATCAAGCACAAAAAACTGACATTATTCTGTAAAAATAAAGATCAGAACACTATCCGAGAAACCAAATGACCAAAAAAATTGACATCACCTCATGATGACCAATCGCGATGTAACTCCGATCCATCTTTCGAGAGAACAAACCACAAAGGAGTGAATTGTCAAAAATCCGAACAGCTATATGCGAATAACTTTGACCCCCACACTGCTATATGCGAGCAATTTGGGAAACTCGAACAAATTGGACCTCCGAACAGGTATTTTGAACAAATATCTCTGAGGACCTCGACCTCCAAACATCCTCGAAGCTTGGATTCCCGAACATCATCGAGCAAACCGACCCATCTCCCATTCAAACGAGTACACATGACATTTGGTTAAACCCCGATTAACCACGAACACCAAGGCCGTCTAAATCACCCACAGGCCAAAGAAGGGTTTTACCTCGCGCAACATCCCCTATTAACTTCGTGAGTTGCAACAGTAAAAAAGTATATACAACCATTGTCAAGACTTGATCAACTGTTAGTTGTTGGTTGATTGTTGGGTAATTAGTTAGATGTTAGTTAACAATTGATCAGTGGTTAGTATAGTCAGTTGCTGTTTAGTTAGTCAGTGGTTAGTTTGTTACGATTGATACAATCTTGTATAAATAGCTGATCTGTGAACTCATTGTAACCATTGAAAAGATAATACAAATTCTTCTAATTCTTCCTCAAATACTCTCTCTATATCTATCTATATATCTATCTATATATCTATCTATCTATCTATCTATCTATCTATCTATCTATCTATCTATCTATCTATCTATCTATCTATCTATCTATCTATCTATCTATCTATCTATCTATCTATCTATCCATCCATCCATCCATCTATCTATCTATCTATCTATCTATCTATCTATCTATCTATCTATCTATCTATCTATCTATCTATCTATCTATATATGTATCTATCTATGTATCTATCTATCTATCTATCTATCTATCTATCTCTATCTCTTTATATCTCTCATCCCTATCTCCTCTATGCTGATTTCTATTTGTAATTCCTCATATTTACCATTGTCAATCAAGCAAGAGCTTGACAAGTGGTATCCGAGCCTTTGATCTTGCCCCAAATTGAACCCAATCTCAAACCACCAACCAATACAATAAAATACATAAAAAAAATGACTGAAACCAGATATATGCAATTAGAACGAACTATAGCTGAGATAGAACATAAACAAGAAGTAGTTGAAACCCATCTACAAGGGCTACAAGAGTCACTTGAATCCTTGATGACAAGTGTAACAAAGAAATTCAAGATATTTGATGAAAAGTTTGACAATATTGATGAGAAATTGGGAAGAACTGTTAATAATCAAAAGGTAATTTTGGGCACACCCCATAAAGTCAACCATTCTCCAACTATCATTATAGAACCAGTAAGAAGAGTACCCAACCCTAATCATGGATGGTATGAAGGGTATAGAAGACCAAAGATAGATTGTCCTAAATTTAGTGGTGATGACCCTAGAGGGTGGATTCAATAATTACAGAGGTATTTCTTGTTCAATCCTATACCAGAAGAAGAGAAGGTGCTCTTTGTAGCACTGCATATGGAAGGGGTTACAGCCACTTAGTTCCAATCAGTATCGAAAGATTGTACACAGGTGAAATGGGGAGAGTTTGTAGAACAATTGTTTACCAGATTTGCTCCAGGAGGGTTTGATGATGTTGTAGCGAAGTTCAATAAGTTATAACAGTCGGACTCAGTGACCAATTACTAGAAAAGATTTGAAGAATTGAAGCCTTTAGTCATGTCCAAACAAAGGGGTTTGTCTGAAGACTATTTCATTTCAAGCTTCCTTTGTGGATTGAAACATGAAATTAAGATTCCTATGAAGATGTTAGAACCAAAATCCCTAATTCATTCTATGAGCTTAGCCAAACTCCAAGAATCAACCATTGAACCAAGGAAGACCACAATCTCTTATTCTAACACCAAATTTCACAACTAAACCAACATCATAGCAAAACCAAATTCTAACCAAATATACCTAATAAAACCTCCAAATTCAGTACCTATCAAGAGGATTTCAGCTACTAAAATGAAACAAAGAGGAGAGAAGGGCATGTGTTATTACTGTGATGAACCATACTTATTTGACCATAAGTGTAAAAAGATGACCATTCATATGCTTATAACAGGAGAAGAACAACAAGAAGAGGGACCAAAAGTGATGGAATCTAACACTAAAGATGAAGTTTATGATTTAGGGATGGACATGGCTATATCACTACAGGCTATGTTAGGATCCCCATCTTATCAGACTATAATGATCAAGGGTAAAACCAAGAAAAGAGAACTCAACATTCTCATTGATTCAGGAAGCTCCCACAATTTCTTGGACCCTATCACTGCTAAACAAATTGGTTGGAATATAGTACCTACACATAAACTTTGGGTTACAGTTGCTGATGGTGGTAAACTAGTAAGCAGTGCCTTGTGTCCAGAATTCTGTTGGCAAATGCAAGAAGAAGAATTCAAAGTCAATATCAGATTGCTAAAACTTGGAGGTTGTGATATGGTACTAGGCATTGAATGGTTGGAAAGTTTGGGTGATGTACTTTTTAATTTCATGAATCACACATTGTCTTTTAACAAAGGAGGCCGACATATACAACTCATTGGAAATGTAGAAGAGGGTCAACTCAAGATGATAAGTGGAAAAGCTATGAAGAAAATTTATGACAATGGTGACTACGCACTGATGGGACAACTATTCAACATCACTCCTAGAAAGGATCCAAATCAAGAAGAGATAATCACTCCACCTCTACTATTTCCATTTTTATAGCAATTCTGTGACATTTTTATGGAACCTACTGGACTACCTCCTAAGAGAATGCGTGACCACCACATTCCTCTAAAAAATGGCAGTGAACCTATCAGTTTGAAACCTTATAGGTATCCTTATGTGCAGAAATCAAAGATCGAAAAGATAGTTAAAGTCTTATTAGAATCGGGTGTTATAAGGCCATCTTGCAGTCCATTTGCTTCCCCAGTTCTCTTAGTAAGAAAGAAAGACCACACATGGACGATGTGTGTAGACTATGGAGAATTAAACCAACTCACCATTAAAGATAAATTCCCTATTACCATTATAGAGGAATTGTTAGATGAACTGCAAGGTGTTAGTATATTTTCTAAATTGGATTTAAGATCAAGATATCATCAAATAAGAGTGCAGGAACCAGACATTCCTAAGACAGCATTTAGAACCCATGAGGGTCATTATGAGTTCTAAGTCATGACCTTTGGCCTTACCAATGCACCCGCATCCTTCTAAGCTCTAATGAACACTATCTTTAAGCCTTATCTGAGAAAATTCATTCTAGTTTTCTTTGATGATATCCTAGTTTATAGCCCAAACTTAGAAACCCACTGTAGACATCTACAATTGACCCTAGAAATCCTAAGGCAGAACCAACTTTATGACAAATTAAGTAAGTGTTCATTTGGTCAAAATCAACTTGAGTATTTGGACCACATTATATCTCAAAAAGGGGTGTCAGCTGATAGAAGAAAAATTGAAGCTATGCTGGATTGGACGGTTCTAAAAAATCTCAAAGAACTTAGAGGATTTTTGGGTCTCACTGGTTATTACAGGAGGTTTGTGAGGAATTATAGCATCATTTGCAAGCCATTAACACAGCTGCTTAGAAAGAACTAGTTTAAATGGTCGAATTGTGCGTTAGAAGCTTTTAACATTCTTAAAAAGGTCGTGGCTACTACTCCTGTGTTAACACTACCTAATTTCAACAAGGAATTCGTTCTAGAAACCGATGCTTGTACTGAAGGCATAGGTTTTGTACTGATGCAAGAAGGCAAGCTAATATCCTTTCTCAGCAAATAATTACCACCTAAGAAAATAGGGCTTTCTACATATGAAAAGGAACTTTGGGCCATTGTGTATGTTGTCCAAAAGTGGAGATCATATTTGTTTGGACACCACTTCACAATTAAAACAGACCATCAAAGCCTTAAATACCTCATGGAATAAAGGGTCTCCTCAATGCTTCAACAGAAATGGTTAACCAAACTCTTAGGGTTTGATTATACCATCACATACAAGAAAGGGGTGGATAATAGGGTAGAAGATGCTCTATCTAGAAGGGAGGAAGAAGTCGCAAATCTATAAGCTATTTCCCAAGTTCAATCTGCCTAGTTCAAAGAAGTACACTACAGCTTGGAAAGGGATGAATTGGTTCAACCGTTAATGGTTAAGCTAAGCACTACACTTGAAGAAGTGATAGGTTACTACTACAGTCAAGACGCCCTCAGATTTCATGGGAGAATCTATATTGACAACAATGGTGACTTAAGAAATAAGGTGATTAGAGAGCTACATGACTCAGGAATAGGGGGACACTCAGGAGTGAGAGTTACAACTAAAAGGATAGAATTTTTTTTTCTAATGGCCTACTCTTAAGAAAGATGTGAAGAAGGCAATTTCATAATGTGACATATGCTAACGAAACAAGAGTGAAAACATTCCCTATCCTGGCCTTCTTCAACCCCTACCCATCCCTACTCAACCATGGACTGCCATTTCTATGGACTTTATTGAAGGACTTCCGAAATCAGAACACAGAGACTCTATTTTAGTCATTGTAGATAGACTCACTAAATATTCTAATTTCATCACTCTCACCTAGCCCTACACAACCCAAAATATTGCCTAGATATTTTTTGACCAAATCCATAAACTACATGGTTTACCTTCCTCTATTGTCTCTGATAGAGATCCGATATTTCTAAGCTCCTTTTAGACCCACTTATTCAAATTAATTGGCACCCAACTCAACCATTCTTCAGCTTATCATCCTCAGTCTGATGGTCAAACTGAACGCATTAACCAATGCCTTGAAACCTACCTTAGGTGCGTGTGCACTGATAAACCTAAAAATTGGGCTAAGTGGATCCCATTGGCTGAATGGTGGTATAACACCAGTTACCACACATCTTAACAAACCATTCCCTTTAAAGCCTTATATGGTTATAAACCACCCCACCTTTCTATCCCACAAACTACTCACTCTTATCACCCTGACATTAACCAATTTCTAACTGAGCGAAAAGCTATGATATAGACTCTTCAAGACCATTTACAAACAGCTCAGAACAGGATGAAGGTTTATGCTGACAAACATAGAACTGAGAGGACATTTGAGGTGGGAGACTTAGTCTACTTACGATTGTAACCTCACAGACAAACATCAGTGGCTATGTGAAAGAATCTCAAGTTATCACCAAGATTTTATGGTCCGTATACAGTACTTCAGAAAATTGGAAATGTAGCTTACAAGCTAGACCTACCACTTACTTCTACCATCCATCTAATTTCTCATGTGTCACTATTAAAGAAATGAGTTGGTGAGAGAACAGTCCCTGTAAAACAACTGCCCATCATCAATGAGCAAGGACAGTTCATGGTAAAACAAGTTGCAATTTTAGATCGTCGGATGATTCGTCGTCATAATCACATTGTTCCTCAAGTCTTAGTTCAGTGGTTCGGTACAGCTCCTAGTCAGGCGACGTGGGAAGATTTTGAGCAGATCTCCAACATATTTCCTCGATTTAATCCTTGAGGACAAGGATTCTTCGGAGAGGGATCCAATGGCAAGCCTTGATCAACCGTTAGTTGTTGGTTGATTGTTGGATAGTTAGTTAGATGCTAGTTGTCAATTGATCAATGGTTAGTATAGTCAGTTGTTGTTTAGTTAGTCAGTGGTTAGTTTGTTACGATTGATACAATCTTGTTAAATAGTTGATCTGTGAACTCATTGTAACCATTGAAAAGATAATACAAATTCTTTTAATTCTTCCTCAAGTACTCTCTCTCTCTCTCTCTCTCTCTCTCTCTCTCTCTCTCTCTCTCTCTCTCCTTCCTATCTCCTCTATTCTTATTTCTATTTGTAATTCCTCATATCTACCATTGTCAATCAAGTAAGAGCTTGACAGCTATTTTGGGTTTCTAAAGTTCCAAGATAGGAACTGGGTTTCTTTTTCTTTTGTTTGAAAATTGTATAAAGAAAATATTACGGGGGCTCCGAGGTTATTCCTTCTAAAAGAGGGGCCAAGCATAGTGGTAATGAACCACACTACAAATATTTTTTTACACGGGAAAATCCCCTTAAATGTTTAATCTCAAATAAATGCAAGTTTGGATTTGAACAATTTCTTTTTTGAGCCATATTGTTGTTTAAAATTTTGCCCGAGGCACATTATTGTTTAAATTTTTGTCCGAGGCACCTTATTTTTCCCAAGGCACATTATTGCTTAAAATTTGGTCTGAGGCACTATATAGCTTAAATTTTGGCCGAGACACCTTATTGTTTAAATTTTGCCCGAGGCACCTTATTGCTTAATGTTTTGTGCAAGGCACCAGGGTGGTTAAATTTTGCTACAGAGAAACCACATATGCCTTGAAAATCTGTAAACTATTTTATAATGTCTCAAGGAATGCCATTTAAAGATTTAGTACGAACATTTACTTAAGCAATCTTATCAAAATAATAGTTTCGAGCAAACATGTCAAAAATGACATCCTTCGAACAACCTTATCAAAGATGATATTTTTCTAGAGTGGCCTTGGCAAAAAAATATTTTGGCTGAAAACTTAGAAATTTGCTCAAACCTGGAACTCGAGTTGCCTTGGTCATAGTGCCTCGAGCTGCCTCATTCATAGTGACTCGAGTTGCCTCAGTCGTAGTGCCTTGACCTGCTTCATTCACAGTGGCTCAAGCTGCCTCAGTCGTAGTGCCTCGAGCTGCTTCATTCATATTGACTGGAGTTGCCCCAGTCATGGTTGCTCGAAGTAACCTTCTAAGCAACCTCATTTGTAGTTTCTCGGAGCAACATTACGCGCTACCTTGTATTCAATTTATGATGAAATATGCTTTATTCACATTGTGACCTTAGTTACGTGAAAATTCAAATTTGGTGTTTATTATTCACCCCAAGGTGACTTAGCATGCTTACTGATTGAATTATTCTACATATGATTTAAATAGATCCCAAAACTTATGAGTTTTCTCAGGTTTGATAAAATAGTGGGGGCATGAGATAAATAGCTCACCACATGATATTTTCTTTACTCTATCATTTCACACTAGTATGAACTAAATATTATATCATATCAAACTGGCATCATGAAATTGCACATGACAATATATTTTACGATTCCTCAAGGCATGATTATGAGTTTATTTTATTCTACTGACATGAAATAAATAAAGGGGAAAGATACACCCCACATGATTATATATGACATCATAATATGGCTCACAAGTTACTAATGGTTTTTGTGCCAGAATAATAGATGATTTCTTATCCTTGCAGATATTGAACGCATATGATCAAAATTGAACTTGAGCAATTACATCAGGCTTACAAATGTCAAAACCAAATGCTCAAGAGATTTTTTAAATTGGGGTCAAATACCTCGTGAAATTTATTTAAATATTTTCTATTCTTAGATGGTGTTGTAACTAATAGCTATATTTTTCTTTACTTTACTCACCTTTAAATAAGAGATAAAACAAAGTAAAGAGAGGGAAAAGCATTGTATGACGTAATATTTAGTTACACGGGAGCCCGAGTGATAAGCGTGCTCAAATCTGGTCACCTAATGGCCATCATTGTCGAGGCATCAACAAAAACAGACTCCAGACTTGTTCAACATAGCCATCGGTCAGCTCATGCGTAGCACTGACTATATGACATTATTTTCAGCAAAGCAACAGGGGCAAGCAAAATTTATCGCAAAACCTGGAGCATGGATACAGAGTTTAGAGCATGGATACAAAGTTTGCACACAAACCTTACTAGTAATGTGGTAAGTCGCCCACAGAGGTGCATTATAGTCCAAACAAACCTTGTCAGTATTGTGGTAAGTTGTACAAAGCGGTGCATTACAGTTCTCATAAAAACCTATACTATTAGGTACCAAAGTCCTACATTACTAGGCCTGCCTGACCTTTTGTTATGGGAGATTTATGAGAGATTAAAGTCCTACATTACTAGGCCCACCTGACCCTCGCTTATGGGATATTTAAAGTCCAAAATTACTTGGTGTGCCTAATCCTCATTTATGAGAGATTTAAAGTCCTACATTACTAGACACGCTTAAAGACCCTGATTTTTGGGCACGCTTAAAGTCCTTAAAGGAACTTTATGGTTGCTTGATTCGTATCAAATATTGTATATTTCTGCCTGTTAACTTTATGCATTCTAGCGCTTTTACGGTCCTTAATGCCTATATTTAAGCTCATTAACCAGACAACCTTGGATTTGGAGATATACATGTTTTGCAGGGGTTAATTGTGCTTTTGTAGGTATTGGAACGCTACAAGTGAGGATTCGTTGCATTTCGGAGAAGTTTCGTCGCTGGACGCTACTTCAAGGGCATTTTAGTCAATTCACATTTCTTATCCGGCTCATGTAAATGCCACATATGCGTAGTTTGTTGAGTTAGCATCGCGTGGTCACAAACGGTGAATCATTCGGAGTTCGGACGAAGAAGGTATTCCCGTTTCCGTAATCAACCTTTTCTTCCATGTGATGACCAAAGGAGGCCAGAAAACAGAGTACCGGTCGACCGTGCCTAGGGGGCCGGTCGATCGCGGTTTGAGTTTTTGCCGTAGGAAGGAGACAGTGCACTTTTGCCTAAGGGACCGATCGACCGGTCTCTTGGACCCGGTCGACCGGTGATTGCAGATATTTTGGGCTCTTTCCCCTTTCTTTCCTTTTTCCTTTACTTTTTCCCACTTACTATAAATACCCATTTTTGTTGTAAATACCAAGATATACTAGTTTAGGATAGTTTGTAGAGAGTTGTAGGTTAGGGTTTGGGTTTTTGGTTAGTTCTTCTTTGATTCTCTTTGGTTTAACACCCCATTTGGATCGTAAGTTGTACGATTCATCTCCCCTACCATTTAATATAGTTATTTTCCTTTAATTCTTGCTTTGTTAATTAGGTTTACATGCTTTTATAATTAGTTTACGTGCTTTCTAGTGTAGATTTATCGCGTTTATTTACCGTTTTATTTATCGCATTTTTAACATGCTTTCTAGGTAATTTAAATTAGGTTGTGCGTAAATTGAACTCACTCGAGTTGACGCATTGCTTTGCTTTGGTGATGGTGTTTACAGGTCTATTTCGGGTGCGTTGTCGTAGTTATTACGCTTAGGAGATTTAACGTTGCATATCATGTATGTCCCGTGCTTACGACCTTTCGCACGTAATTTTCGGGATATTTGTTAATGCCAAAATCTTATTAGGCTTTTTATGTAGATTTAAGGGCGTGACAACCCTTAATTTAATTAATTATCGAAACGAGACGCATTTGTAATAACTCGTCAACCCATGTAACCATTTTATACAAATTAACTCGGGTGAGGGATATTCGATGCAACCTATAATTTTATTCGCTTTGTTAATCTAGTTTCAATACCCTTGCCTAGAATAATCATTTCCCCTTTTGCATCTTTTCCCTTTTTATGTATAATCATTTTTTACACTTTTATTTAGGAATATTAAACCTTATAAATTCTAGCAACTCGTCTCTGTACATTTTCGATACCTGACTTACCGTTGTGCTTGCCTCGCAAGTGTAGTCGTAATTTATGTTTGTTTGTATAGTCGCGGCGAGACAGAAAATAACGACTGTGCACTTACACGCGTACACTTCTCGCGCGCTATCAAAATGGCGTCGTTGCCGGGGACTAGTTTGTT
>CASBWL010000623.1:0-16000 GCA_949130495.1 Sambucus nigra | reverse complement strand
ATGGTCCTCATTCGGGTCCTCAAATTTGGACCTCACTTGATCCTTTTCCTATATATATATATATATATATATAGGATTTTGTGAACCTCATTTGGTGCAAAGTATCTGTTTGTATGTTGAGAGCGGAAGATTTGATGAAGTGTTCATGATGCACAACTGTTGTTTGATAATTTGCCATACAAATTACGATCATTTTTATTTGTTGGTCTTAAGAAATATGGTGCAATGAAGTTTGTGTATATTTATGTTTGTAGGATAAGTTTTTCACTTCCAAATTTACACAATGTTAATTAAAATAACGTGTTAAACTTCAACCAAAGTATTTTTTTGATTAAAAAAAAGCCAAAGTATTTTCGTGTGCAAAAATCATTGAATATCGATAGACATATATAATTTGGATTTGGTGTTTGATTTTGATGATGGCTAGGTTACACATTGTTAGTGATTAAGTTACTTTAGGTGTGCTCAACCATTTTCATTTTTATCAAATAATGTAAATGATGACCTCCACCAGTGTTACTTCCTAGGGTACATTAATATTGAATTCTGAATTAGTCATTATTGTTTTGTGGTTAAATATCACAGTTGGGGAGGATACAAAACCTCTACTTTGTTAAGGGGAAATTAATCTTCTTTTTCAATTCAGTTTTTTTCATTTCTATATATAAATGTTACATTTATTTATCTTTGAAATGGTGGAGGTTAAGGGGTTGTGGCAGTGGCAAATTTGTTGTGCTGGTGTTTTAAATTTACAGATGTGTGCGATTTAGGGTAATGATGGTTTAGATTGTACTTAATTATCCCATTTGCTTAGTTATTGACTGTAAAAGATGGAGATTTAATTGCATTAATATATTCAAAATTATATATGCTATTTCAAAAGGCGATGTGTGATTTTCTCCTTTATTCATAATTTTTCTATTTGTGAAAAGGTTGTAACTGTTGAAATATGGTTCCTAGAAATGTCGTTGGTTTAGTTTGAGTCGCCTCCGTGTTCCCATTCCTTTCCTTTCCTTATTTTTCTATCACTTTTATTGGCTTTCATGCTTTGCACACTGGGATCTTAGTTCATAGCTAAACTTTGTTTAATATTTTTTTCATGGTTGGAATTTTAATATTGTTTTTATTTTCATATGTGTTATTATGTGAAATTTATTTCTTATCGTTGGAATATTAATACGATTTACATTACCATTTATCCTATCTAACCATCTGTGTCCAGTTAGTTATATAGATGCAGGTTATCTCTTGGATCCTCTCAAAGAATAATCAAAGCACTTATGACTTTGCCTCAAATGACATATGATCCTGCTTTTACTTATGAAGGCAATGGTGCTTGTAGAGCTCAAACTCAAAGAAGCTACAACAAGGGAGATATAACCAACACATTTCAGTTCTCCATGAATTGAAGAAGAGTTATGCTAATGAAGTTCAATAGATTTGATAAAGTGACATATCCATCCATTTTCACCCAAGTCTTATGGAAGTCAAGATTATAAAGAAAAATGAAATTGAAACAATAGCCTATCAAACTCATTCACCAAATTAAAGTAATATTTCAGAAGGTTGTATATGAGACTGATATGCATCGACTCAATCATCAGAAAAATACCATAATCATGAGGAATATCCAATCAGGGGGAGCATTTGATCAGGGGAAGAATCTAAGAACATGATGTTTTGGACATATATGAGTTGTACTCTTTTTCCATTAACTAAGTTTTTTTCCATTGGATTTTTCAGTTAAAGGTTTTAATGAGACAACACTAAGCGCATCTAACACCGATTCAATGATCTCAAAAGTTGTACTTTTTTCCTCCACTTTGTTTTTTTTCCTTTGTTTTTTTCCTTAGTAAATTTTTATCGAGGCAACAATCATTGAATGTCGGATATAGTGTACATCCAAGGGGGGCTTATAAAATGTGTATTTAAGTGGATGTCTACTTGTATTTCAGTCCACTGGTATTTCGCAAATATTAAGGGGTCTATTGGACTACCTTATTGTGTACTATAAATATGGGCCATACCTCTTTAACATTGATATATCAATGAAATGAAAGACTCATTCCCTCTAAAATCTCTCTATGTTCTCTTTATTTTGTAACATGTATACGTTTTTATTAATTTTTACCCTCGAGGTTTTAATTAGAGTAATGTAATTTAAAAATATATTTATAAAAATAATACACTTTTGAATATATTTATAAAAAAATGCACTTTTTGAAATTGTGGTTGGTAACCGAGTATTCAACCTGAATTCGTGGTTACCAACGACAAATTCAAAAAGTGTTTAATTAGTCATTAATTGTCAGTTTCGTCATTTATTAGGCAGATTCGTAATATATAACCGCGATTTCATTGAATTCGTAATTTTAAACTACAATTTCAACTTACGAGAAAATTGAGATAAGTTGAAATCACGATTCGCAACCGCAAATTCATTAAAATCGTGGTTTACAGCCGCGATTTCATCATACTCAATTTATTAAAAGCTAATTAAGAACATACTTAGTCAAACTTCAATTAACGATTACCAACCACAAATTCAGCTAAAAAAACTCGATTACCAACGGCGAATTTAAGAAGTACGATATTTTTGTAAATATGTTCGCTAGGACATTATTTTTATAAACATATAATTAAGGTGCATTTTTTAAACAAAAAACTCAAATTGGAGGGATTGTTTTTTTTTGGAGTGAGTTGTTTTGAAAATTATAATGTTAACTCCAGATCTTGAACATCATTATAATTTAGCTCGCAGTTTAAATCATTGACGAAAATGTTGGTAGACATGCTATGTGGAAAACTTCGCCAATAATACATAGTAAATGACCAACAAATGACTAAGTGCAAATTTTCAACTTTAAATACAATAAAAAAATATACAAATAAAAATTATAAAATTGGACAACTATAAATTATTTTACAACAATCTCTCTATTTTTCTAAGCTTTGCTCACATAGTTTCTTCCTTGTGTTGTGCCACTATATCGGTCGGGGCTAAAACCAACATTAAAAGTAGGTTATTGTTGTATTATTTAAAAAAAAAACTATATTTTGATTATAATAAATGAAATTATATAGTGTTTCTAGCAACAAAAAAATCTTAGTTTTGAGATGTAATATTAATTAATTAAATTATCATATATGAGATATTAAAAGATATTTTTTAATTAACTATATGTTCAATTCATTCTATATATTTGCGTGGATATAAAGCGATGTTAAGTTCATATGTGTGTGTGTGTGTGGAGATATAGAGAGTAATGGTTCTTAAATGTGTGTGAGGGAGATGATAAATTCTGGGCAATCCCATTCACAATAAAATATCAAGTGTTTGTGTAGTCAAGGCATTTTTGACCCAAAAGGTCTTTTATTATTCAACTTAGTCTTCTTATTTGAAACATGATACGTTTTTTTGTTATAATGAACTATACCTCAAACATATCGTTGTTAATATAAAAGATAAATGAAAGTCATATATATAACTATATGATTAATGTCAATGCAAGCACTCCCCCAATATGAGTGTAACAACCCGCCTAAAATAATAACGGGTGGCCAGCCCTATACTATATTACATCAGGAGTTTCAGATGGTCCAGTCTCAACATCAACTGTCGGTACTATATAATATAGGACTAACTACCCGATATCATATAAGCGAGATGTTAAAATTTAAATAAAATATGCAACAGACAACAAACCAACACCATAACACTACTAATAAAGAAAAGAAAGATGCATGAAAGAACTAAGATAAATGAAATGCTAGAAATGAAATGAAATAAATAACTACTACGAAATATACTACAAGAAGTAGACCCGAATAAGCTGTCGGGTCACATCCAATACAATAACTGAAATGGAATAAATATAAACTTGTATATAATTATCCCTTGGGTACAAACCCGATATACAACATGAATCCTACCTAGAATTTTAAAGAAGTAGGAAGTGGCTACATGAAACATCCCGCAACAGTCCGTGCCTGTCACGGCTCCCAAAACTCTGGATAAAAGGTCATCCGGCATCCATGCGACAGGATACCTGTGGTAATATATATATATACAAGCAGGAGAGAAAAGTAAACGGGTCAGAGCCCGAATAGTGAGAAATATTTAGCAAGTGTGTTAACCGCGCATAATAAATATCAGTGCACTTATTTCATAATTAAAGTGGAATCGCACTCTCGTGGAACCCCAACTCACCTCTCATCTAAAGGCGCGCACCTATTCGCGTCCTCAAATTTTAGTTAAATTACCCCCATTTATTAGGACAACCTAACTTATTATAGGCCTAGCCTATACCCACGAGAATTGCCTTCCTAACTTAGCCCAAGAATCCACCCTTTTTCTAATCTTACTAGATTATGATTACAAACAATTATGCCATAATAGGCTCAATGGATTCCGATTTATAATTTAATGAATTATAATTCTTAATACGTTACCTCTATATATATATACACACACACACACACACATATATATATATATAGGCTAAAAATATAAGAATTTATTTCTAAACATCATGCACATGGATTATTGGCAAAACTTCTCTCTAATCTCAAAATTGTACTACGTTTCGTGCGTGGGGAGTCTCGCAAAGCGAAATCCAAACAAGGAACCGCCCCGTTACACTACTCCTGACAAGGTCAAGACCAGAGATCCAATATGCCATATATGTGATTACTTCTCTCAAATCTCGACATTGCACTGCGTTTCGTGCATAAGGTGTCTCGCAAAGCGAAATCCAAACAAGGAACCACCTCGTTACACTACTCCTGGGCAATGTCGATCCTAGAGATCCATAATTCTTAACATACAATTTAATACTACCGTTACTACTCAAATTTCAAACTACATTATGAAAACAACTAAAAATCTCCAATAGTATCCTTGGGATGATGTAACCGAAGTATTCCTTAAATGGGATACATCAACCCCAAATAATCTGGTACACCATAATCATCCAAGATGTACCCCATAGAAATACCATATCCTTTCACCTATAGGATATATAAATATATATATATATATATATATATATATATATATATATATATATATATATATATATATATAGGTATTTTGTTCTCACCATATATATATACATGCCATCATCCATACCCATGACCAAGTGTACATACCATATATGATGTACAATGGCCATGCACATATAATACCCGGCTATATATATAGCACCGATAAAACTGCATCAATGCTATCATCTTCCCAATGCCCGACTCACGTAGCAACTGGGAACCACCTGGTGGGGATCAACGACACCCACCTCGTGGTAAGACACACACACGACGTCCCGGGAAGCGGTCATAGCTCCAACCGGAAATGAGACGAAACATACCCACCACGTCTCATCCCAAAATATATAGCTATCGTATAATAACACACGGGACGAATATGACCTGGGGAATATCCACACCCTGCTCTATATGCCAGGATGCTCAACCTCTGCGCGAAAACTTCCCAATGATAGCATGAGCGGGGTATGCTTAACCAAATAAGTATATATATCGCTCACATGCGCAATATACATACATCCATATGATCCCATCATATGATCCAATATAGTAAACCATCATATACGGTTTAAATATCCATACCATGTATGTCCACAACATAAATATATCCATATATTCATATCATACATAGATATATATACATATATTCACACATCGCTATATCATTACATATACAAACTTATTCTCGTTCATATGTATAAGATATATAAACCCGGCTATAAATATATATAATCCTCAATATACAAGCCGTCACCACAATTTCCATTAAATTTACCTCGATATGCGAATACAATCCCTCACTTGGAACATATTCAATCATTTTTCCTATGATGAATAGTCTCCCAAAACCATATGTATATATCTATACATATATATTCCACATTAGGGTTATCACCCATGAGTTTGTGTAGGAATCCATCACTACACATTTCATCCATAATCAAAAGTACATAGTTTCCTTTAGTACTATTTAACCATGGGCACACACATGACTTAATAGTCTAAAACCGCAATTTATTCCAACCTCGTTTCAAGTATTGGAATCTCAATGGTCATATCCCCATAATTACGTGTAAACTTTCCTAACTAGAATTTATGCTAGAGCTTATTCTAGTCGACAATACGATCCCAAGCCGTTCCCAATTTTATCTATGGTTCAATTGATTTTATGAACCCTTGCTCCTATCGGGTTATCGTTTGTTCCTTAGTCTAAACATTTCTAAGGATAGGAGACCCCTCACTCTCTAAGAGTTCTCAACCTCACATCATATTTATACCTGTATCTATAATTGGTATTCCCAACCTCAAAGAGGTTTCCCCAATATCCATATGTAACTCCAATACGTACATGGGTACATTTCTCCCAAATTACCCGAAGGAGTCCCCAAAAATCCTAATATGTGAGAAACTCCTTCAATGTCTCCAAGAACATATCACTTTCATCATAAGAGAAGGCCCCCAAATCAATAAAACCAACTAAAAAGGGGTAGAGGTCATCCTAGAAAAACCCCATAAAATAACCCATTAAGGAAGCCCCTAAGAATAAACTCCAAAAGAAAAAGGGGAAAAGGATTTCCCATTCTAAGGCTAAAAATAGGGGACCGGTCGACCGGTCTCAGACCCCCGGTCGACCGCGGGTCCAAATTTTGCCTAAGAAGAAATGTAGTCGGCTTTTTTCCTTAAGGCGCGGTCGACCGGTCCCCAGACCGCGGTCGATCGGCCATACCAGTTATCTTGGCCGATTTTCCATTTTCAGCAGACCCTAAACCCTCAAACACCCAAATATCATCACCAAGCCCCCAAATCTTTAACCCAACAATATTATTAACAAGAAAACCCATCCTACATCTCATCCCAACCATTTATATGTCATTAAACCATATAATAACATTAATTTCAAGATTTAAACCCAAAAATCTAGGTTTTGACATTTATACCAAAAAATCCATTTCTTTAACCCACAAATTATGAAATGAAATACACAAATAGCTATTTAGCAAGATTAAACACTTGCCTCAGATTTGCAGAGGTTGGATCGTCCTCGATGTCGCGGTTTTGGGCCAGAATCTCCAAGCTTTCTTCCTCTCTCTCTTCTTTTTCTTTTTCTTTCTCTCTTTTTTCTCCCTCTAGGGCTTTTTCTCTCTTTCTCTCAAATGAGAAATGGCTTCATCCGTAAGCCTCATAATCCTTTAAAATAAAATCCCAATTTTAAATGTTAATACACACTTTAAATGACTCGTTTACTCCAATTCGAGTCAAAATAACTTAAAAACATTCCGGAGCCGAAATAAGACCCAATGATAGTCATTTTGACTATCTCGACCCTTACGGGATCGATGGTACCCTCAAAATCATCATCCGGAATACTTTGAAATATTCTCTATTTTTGGGCCTAAATTCCCAAATTTTGAAATTCTCCAATTTAATTAAATTTTATTTTCCCAAAATTTAATTTCTCAGTCTCCAAAAATCGAGGGTTGTTACATACATCCCCCCTTACAAAAATTTCGTCCGCGAAATTTAAGAATACGCATAGGACCTCAATATCATCTAGTCCTCACATCAATCCTTAGGATCACTATACCGATCCTTCCTGGTTCTCATGTCGAACCATATAGTTTTAAAGCAACTACTACCCAGGGCGCCCATACACCCCGTATCCGAGTTTCCACTCGTAAAATTATGATCAGGCTCCATTAGCCTCAAATAATAATATAACCCTCAGCAATATGATCTAGAAAAACATACTAAATATATACAAGTTTAAAATTTCCCAATGGTAGAACTCTCCTCAATTTCTGACACTAGCCACCTTCGTGCGGGGGAGGTCTCGCAAGCGAAATTCAAACAAGGAACCCTCCCAATACACTACTGTGTAGCTAGGTCGGGGATTGAGATTATTTGAACCAGGGTTAAGGTTTTATAAAAAGAAGGATTTCCATATTTTAGATATTGCCCGAGGGCCTATACAATAATACGATATAAATATATTCCGCGACTTTCGACACGCCAAACAAACACCTTATGTTTAGGACACAAGGCCTCAACAAATACAATGCTCTAGCCAATCCATAGTTCTCAAAACTAGCACAACTATGAGCTAAACTATCCGCTCCCCATAAATTTACCAAACTCTGAACCTCTCAGTTATGAAATTCCTCTACATCACATCAACACTTTTATATAAAAATAAATTCTTCCCTCATTGGGATTCTAAAACTTCCCTATTATTTCGTTACGAAAAGGTGTATCATCTCCAAAGACGCCATACCAAGGCCACACTTGCTCACTTCCTCCTCTAGGAAAATAAAAATTCCATACACCCTAGCGGTGTAGCGGCTAGCTACTCATCACACCTCACACCCGACGTTCCCCATATCGTACAAAGCGTAACTTAAACCCGAAGAAAGGTATTCCACCTTATTTTCCATAACCCAATGGTTTCCCCTCGTTCTAGAATCTCAACTCAGGGTCCTCAACTTCTTCCAGGAAAATCATTTTCCCTAAGCCTATTTCTCCACAAGAGAAACTTCTTCCTCAAAATCCTTTCCTAACCATATCGAAGGGCAAAGCACGATTGCGACTATCGAAAACTCCCTCTGTCCTATTTACGAACCTGAGTCTCCAATTTCTTACCCCCTCTTCCCAAAAGGCAATACTCCCGATATTGAGACAACTCCACCCACCTCACATCGGTAAGAGTCACCAATATCAGGTTTCCTAACGAAGGTTAACAGATTCTCAATCTAAACCTCCCAAGGACTACACTAACCTCTCCTCAGACTTTCCTTACTAAGCCCAAGATTCTCTATTCGAGTAAATTTCCTTTCTTACTCAACTGCCGATAAATCACCTCGAACCCACTGCTAGAAATCTCCTCAATAACTCCTCCGGAATCGAGGAAAACAAATACCCCCGATTACAGCGTACCCAAAATATGCTATGGGTATTGTACTTCTAATCATATCCTTTCCTAGACGACAAAATCTAGGAAACGTCTGAAACGAAACAAGAGCAATTGTTATCAGAACGTCAATCAAGTGAATACACTTCACAGAAGAAAACAACGCAGTGAACACAACAGTCCTATTTGTGGGGCTTTATTTTAAGAACATTAACGGAAGAACGCAGAAAACCCGCACAGATCCTACAGATTCTAGAACCTGATGCTCTGATACCATCTGTAACAACCTGCCTAAAATAATAACGGGTGGCCAGCCCTATACTATATTAAATCAGGAGTTTCAGATGGTCCAGTCTTAACATCAACTGTCGGTACTATATAATATAGGACTAACTACCCGATATCATATAAGCGAGATGTTAAAATTTAAATAAAATATGCAACAGACAACAAACC
Source organism: Sambucus nigra (assembly GCA_949130495.1). Taxonomy (NCBI): domain Eukaryota; kingdom Viridiplantae; phylum Streptophyta; class Magnoliopsida; order Dipsacales; family Adoxaceae; genus Sambucus; species Sambucus nigra. The sequence continues at coordinate 6,597 of CASBWL010000623.1, read as the reverse complement.
AACACTATAACACTAATAATAAAGAAAAGAAACATGCATGAAAGAACTAAGATAAATGAAATGCTAGAAATAAAATGAAATAAATAACTACTACGAAATATACTACAAGAAGTAGACCTGAATAAGCTGTCGGGTCACAGCCAATACAATAACTGAAATGGAATAAATATAAACATGTATATAAATATCCCTTGGCTACAAACCCGATATACAACATGAATACTACCTAGAATTTTAAAGAAGTAGGAAGCGGCTACATGAAACATCCCGCAACAGTCCGCACCTGTCACGGCTCCCAAAACTCTTGATAGAAGGTCATCCGGCATCCATGCGACAGGATACCTGTGGTAATATATATATATATACAAGCAGGAGAGAAAAGTAAACGGGTCGGAGCCCGAATAGTGAGAAATATTTAGCAAGTGTGTTAACCGTGCATAATAAATATCGGTGCACTTATTTCATAATTAAAGTGGAATCGCACTCTCGTGGAACCCCAACTCACCTCTCATCTAAAGGCGCGCACCTATTCGCGTCCTCAAATTTTAGTTAAATTACCCCCATTTATTAGGACAACCTAACTTATTATAGGCCTAGCCTATACCCACGAGAATTGCCTTCCTAACTTAGCCCGAGAATCCACCCTTTTTCTAATCTTACTAGATTATGATTACAAACAATTATGCCATAATAGGCTCAATGGATTCCGATTTATAATTTAATGAATTATAATTCTTAATACGTTACCCCTATATATATATATATATATATATATATATATATAGGCTAAAAATATAAGAATTTATTTCTAAACATCATGCACATGGATTATTGGCAAAACTTCTCTCTAATCTCAAAATTGTACTACGTTTCGTGCGTGGGGAGTCTCGCAAAGCGAAATCCAAACAAGGAACCGCCCCGTTACACTACTCCTGACAAGGTCAAGACCAGAGATCCAATATGCCATATATGTGATTACTTCTCTCAAATCTCGACATTGCACTGCGTTTTGTGCATGAGGTGTCTTACAAAGCGAAATCCAAACAAGGAACCATCTCGTTACACTACTCCTGGACAATGTCGATCCTAGAGATCCATAATTCTTAACATACAATTTAATACTACCGTTACTACTCAAATTTTAAACTACAATATGAAAACAACTAAAAATCTCCAATAGTATGCTTGGGATGATGTAACCGAAGTATTCCTTAAATGCGATACATCAACCCCAAATAATCTGGTACACCATATTAATCCAAGATGTACCCCATAGAAATGCCATATCCTTTCACCTATAGGATATATAAATATATATATATAGGTATTTTGTTCTCACCATATATATATACATGCCATCATCCATACCCATGACCAAGTGTACATACCATATATGATGTACAATGACCATGCACATATAATACCCGGCTATATATATAGCACCAATAAAACTGCATCAATGTTATCATCTTCCCAATGCCCGACTCACGTAGCAACTGGGAACCACCTGGTGGGGATCAACGACACCCACCTCGTGGTAAGACACACACACGACGTCCCGGGAAGCGGTCATAGCTCCAACCGGAAATGAGACGAAACATACCCACCACGTCTCATCCCAAAATATATATATCTATCGTATAATAATACACGGGACGAATATGACCTGGGGAATATCCACACCCTGCTCTATATGCCAGGATGCTCAACCTCTGCACGAAAACTTCCCAATGATAGCATGAGTGGGGTATGCTTAACCAAATAAGTATATATATCGCTCACATGCGCAATATACATACACCCATATGATCCCATCATATGATCCAATATAGTAAACCATCATATACGGTTTAAATATCCATACCATGTATGTCCACAACATAAATATATTTTATATATTCATATCATACATAGAAATATATACATATATTCACACATCTCTATATCATTATATATACAAACTTATTCTCGTTCATATGTATAAGATATATAAACCCGGCTATAAATATATATCATCCTCAATATACAAGCCGTCACCACAATTTCCATTAAATTTACCTCGATATGCGAATACAATCCCTCACTTGAAACATATTCAATCATTTTTCCTATGATGAATAGTCTCCCAAAACAATATGTATATATCTATACATATATATTCCACATTAGGGTTATCACCCAAGAGTTTGTGTAGAAATCCATCACTACACATTTCATCCATAATCAAAAGTACATAGTTTCCTTTAGTACTATTTAACCATGGGCACACACATGACTTAATAGTCTAAAACCGCAATTTATTCCAACCTCGTTTCAAGTATTGGAATATCAATGGTCATATCCCCATAATTACGTGTAAACTATCCTAACTAGAATTTATGCTACAGCTTATTCTAGTCGACAATACGATCCCAAGCCATTCCCAATTTTATCTGTGGTTCAATTAATTTTATGAACCCTTGCTCCTATCGGGTTATCGTTTGTTCCTTAGTCTAAACATTTCTAAGGATAGGAGACCCCTCACTCTCTAAGAGTTCTCAACCTCACATCATATTTATACCTGTATCTATAATTGGTATTCCCAACCTCAAAGAGGTTTCCCCAATATCCATATGTAACTCCAATACGTACATGGGTACATTTCTCCCAAATTACCCGAAGGAGTCCCCAAAAATCCTAATATGTGAGAAACTCCTTCAATGTCTCCAAGAACATATCACTTGCATCATAAGAGAAGGCCCCCAAATCAATAAAACCAACTAAAAAGGGGTAGAGGTCATCCTAGAAAAAACCCATAAAACAGCCCATTAAGGAAGCCCCTAAGAATAAACTCCAAAAGAAAAAGGGGAAAGGATTTCCCATTCTAAGGCTAAAAACAGGGGACCGATCGATCGGTCTCAGACCCCCGGTCGTCCGCGGGTCCAAATTTTGCCTATGAAGAAATGCAGTAGGCTTTTTTCCTTAAGGCGCGGTCGACCGGTCCCCAGACCGCGGTCGACCGGCCATACCAGTTATCTTGGCCGATTTTCCATTTTCAGCAGACCCTAAACCCTCAAACACCCAAATATCATCACCAAGCCCCCAAATCTTTAACCCGAAAATATTATTAACAAGAAAACCCATCCTACATCTCATCCCAACCATTTATATGTCATTAAACCATATAATAACATTGATTTCAAGATTTAAACCCAAAAATCTAGGTTTTGACATTTATACCAAAAAATCCATTTCTTTAACCCACAAATTACGAAATGAAATACAAAAATAGCTATTTAGCATGATTAAACACTTGCCTCAAATTTGCAGAGGTTGGATCATCCTCGATGTCGCGGTTTTGGGCCAGAATCTCCAAGCTTTCTTCCTCTCTCTCTTCTTTTTATTCTTCTTTCTCTCTTCTTTCTCCCTCTACGGCTTTTTCTCTCTTTCTCTGAAATGAGAAATGGCTTCATCCGTAAGCCTCATAAACCTTTAAAACAAAATCCCAATTTTAAATGTTAATACACACTTTAAATGACTCGTTTACTCCAATTCGAGTCAAAATAACTTAAAAACATTCTGGAGCTGAAATAAGACCCAATGATAGTCATTTTGACTATCTCGACCCTTCCGGGATCGATGGTACCCTCAAAATCATCACCCGGAATACTTTGAAATATTCTCTATTTTTGTGCCTAAATTCCCAAATTTTGAAATTCTCTAATTTAATTAAATTTTATTTTCCCAAAATTTAATCTCTCAGTCTCCAAAAATCGAGGGTTGTTACAATGAGGACCTAGATAAGTGCTTTAGTTGCCTAGGAATAAGGCCAAACACGTACGTTGTTATCCCCATACATCATCGATAACACACCATTCCTGTGTCACCACCCTCCTTCATGTGTCGCCAACCATCCCGACCAACCCCCTCCCTCTTGATTCCTCAATCCACGTATATATATTCAAATTTATATGCATACATGCTGATTTGTTTATATAAACACATAATATCGGTTCAGAGTTTTGTTACGAATAGTTAGTTTTTTAAAGAGTGATTTTTGCGAAATGGGGTTGACATTAAAGTTATGCTTCGTTATCCCAAATTGGGTTGGGGTATCCATTGTTATGCTAAAAGTGGTACTAAGCTTCACTGCAGAAGAAATAGAGATATGGGTTTGGTAGGTATTGAATGATGAAAAAGGTTTCCTCAGGTTGTACCAAGGATATACACTGTGTGTATGTGAGTTTATGCGTGTACGTAGTTTGGATTTGTGTGTATGTTTACACCATGAATACTCAAGTTTTTACGCTTATAAAAAGAACATGTGGCATTATGTAACAAAGGATGTTTGATCACAAAATTCAAATTGGCTTTATAAATCTGTCGATTTAAAGAAGCAACATTGGACACTTATAGTTATGTGCATGTGTTGTTTGACACATGGGGAGATATTGAATTAAATGGGTTGGTTATTTTTTGATTGCAAGTGACTGTTTACAACAGTTATCAAGTTCAAATATAAATATTGATAAAGGTTGTTTTTTGTAGGGCCGGATAAAAGAGATCTTTATATTTACTTTACATTAGTTTTTACTTATTTTTCTTATATAAAATTCCTTCGCACCATCAATCTTTAAAGTTTAGGTAGGTTTTACGCTTGTATTTAGTTTATCAATCTTTAGTGTACTTACTTCATTCACTTTACTTTTCAATCTTATTTACCCTTCAAGTTGGTTTTCTTTTGAACTATTTTAGTGTGCAGTCTAGTTTTCTGCAAGAATTTTTCCGTGGGAGTATATTTCTTAATTTCCTAAGTATTTACTAGAAAAATCCTCTTAATTAAGGCATCGAGCATTACACAATCGCCAGAGCCAGACCCGAGGTTTGGGGGCTCAAGGAGAACTTCTAAAATAGTGCCTCTTGTGTATACTTTTTTTTTTTTACCTAAAATCGATAAAAAAAATGCAAAGTATTAAAAAAATATATAATTTTATTAATACTCTAAGGATCAAGCAAAATGTAACTCTCTTAAATTAACTTCCCGCGCCAAAAGGCATACAAATCACACCCTAAAACTACCCTTCCTACATAATGTAAAAAGAAACTAATTGCAATCAAGCATTACTTAAAATGGGCACTTATGGCATTATTGGTAGGAAAATCATTTATTAAGCATGTATAATCAAGATTCCCTACCACGTAATGCGTATACACGTGTCACTTATATGCATTGTCCATCAATATAACTAACATTGCATACATGGGAGATTGAATAAAAACTGAGGCTAAAAAAAGCTCCTAGGAGATGAAATAGAAAATAAAAATAAAAAAGCTCCCGGGAGATTGAATAAAAAATAAAACTAAAAAAAGTTCCTTGTAGATTGAATAAAAAATAAAACTAAAAAAAGATCTTGAGAGATTGAATTAAACATTGCTTTAATTATGAATATAAATTGTTCAATGTGAGATATTGAGTTTATAAAATTTAGAGGAATGCTTTACATTAAACATTTGTATGTAAAGTGTAAATAAGATTTTTTTATGTTGAGCATTGAATTTTTCTATTTTTTTAGAGCAATCTGTTTATAATGTTTAAAAATATACAAAGAAAAAAAATTCAATGTCAGACCAATCCATTTAAAGTAGGCAAAGAAAAAATTAAAACGAAATTGAGGACGTTGATCATATAAAAAAGTGACATTGATCAAATAGGAATTTGTAAGGAAAATAATAACATATATAATTACAGACATTTATGAAAATTAGAATTAAATTTCTAAGTTTATAATCTATTTTCAAATAAAGAAAAAATAAGAAGAGAGTTGCTTAATCGTGGATTCGGAAATGATAAATCGTCTTATATATACATTGTCGGATCTTTCGGTGATACTGGGATAATCAAATGATTAGAATTTAAGTCACAAGTTTATTGATGAGTTCGTCGATAGTAAGATGGACAAGATAGACTGTTGTGGAGTGGATTTTGGGGTTGGCAAGTTCTCTTAAAAGTTGTTATGACACAACCGCACAAGATGGAGAAGGTTTATATTTAAGATATTTGGGTGGGGTTCACTTGATGTTTTGGTTGGTTAGCCTTTGCTCTGCCTGTGAATAAAAGATAAAAAGGTTACACGATTCGTTTTACAGTAAAAAATTAAAAGTCTAAAGAAAATAATACGGAATAAACCAAGATGAAGACCTCGTGACTCGATCTTATGACCAAAAACATCACTTAAATACACAACACCGACTCAGATAGTACTACATTTAAAATAAATTTTACCTATATAAGTAGTATAAATTAACAATAATTTAGAGCCCCTAAACTTATCATTTTTCGAAAGTCCAAGGCGGCCTCCTTCTCCACCTTAACCTTGGGTCGACCCTAACAATCACGTCATTCATCATTATTTATAAACAAATTTACTCTGGGAAGGTTCGACCCACGTCTAACATGTTTGCACACATTCACACATCTTAGAACATGATAAAATGCAAAACAACCTAACATGTTTTGTGCACGCCCTGTGGGACAATTGAAAATGCAAGAAAAAAGTACAAAAGGTAAGAAAATTGATGCTTATCAATATGAGTGTGAGTAAGATGATGAACTCTATA
>CASBWL010000622.1:117500-120000 GCA_949130495.1 Sambucus nigra | reverse complement strand
TCGAATGCAAATCCCACTGTGTGATTTCCCCCGTATTCCTGGGAACGCCTAGGCGCTCGTTCCCCGACCCTTCCCGAAGGAAGGGGAGGTTGGCTAGGAACATCACCCCCCTCTATATAACATCTTAACAAAAATTCCAAAGTGGTAGCAGTAGACATGAACTGCGATAAGTTCGAAAAATTTCCTTGCACTGGGAAAGGTCACCCAACGTCAGGCATCGCGTGAGGTTGTATGCCTGTTTTCCAAGCATTACCTCGACGACATTGTCTTGGTTCACTGGTATCGGTGGGCATCACGTGAGGTTCGGTTATTTTTCGGCATCACCCGACCGAAATTGCCTGGTTTATGCACGACCTGACCGACTTTGCCTATATATTTTGGGAGTCACCTGGACGTGCATGGGAATAGATCGACCAATTTCTTGGGTCGCTTAGGCATCACCTTTAATGTATTTCATTGTTGCTAGGCATCGCGTGAGGTTGTATCCTTATCGTGTCGGGACTTTTGTGGGTGCCAACCTGCATCTTGGGTTGGGCATCCCAGGTTGGCGCCACTATTTCTTTCGACATTGGGTTGCCTTGCCATGATACCCAATCGGGTTCCAACTTGCATGGGCATTCAGGCAACATTTGGGCACATTTTCGACGTGCGCTCAAAACGGTCGACCGACGTGCCGTGTCGGTCGGCCGACAGCATGTTTCGCTTTTGGCGACCCCTTGTATCGGGCATATCTAGGGACGTTGCCTTGTTTCTAGGCATCATTCAAATGACTTTCAGGCAACATCTGTGCACAGTTCCGTTCTGCACTGAAAACGGTCAGCCGGTGTGCCACGCCGGTCGGTCGACTTTTGGTGACCCATTCTCTATCGGACATTTCTAGGAACATTTGGCCATTGGGTACCTTGCCTAGGTGTTCCATGTTTGCTCGAATGACTTTCATCAGGCAACATTTGGGCACCGTTTTCATTATGCGCTGGAAACGGTCGACCGACGTGCCGTGTCGGTCGGCCGACGATCGGGCGACTTTCGGTGACCCCTAGTATCGGGCATATCTAGGGACCTCAGTTACTTGCGGACGTTGCCTTGTATGTAGTCATCATTGGAATGACTTTCAGGCAACATTTGGACAACGTTTTCGTTCTGCCCTGGAAACGGTCGACCGACGTTTTTTGTCGGTCGGCCGACGGTCGGGCAGCTCTTGGCGACCCTTTTTTCGGGACTTTTTTGGGTCATCGGGGCTTAGTGGACTTGTTTTGGGGTGTTTTTATGCATCGGTCATGCGTCGGTAGCGGTCATCGGTCATGCTAAAAAATTCGAACCTCTGCTGCTCTGGACTCACCCCCCCTCATATAACATCTTAACGAAATTTTCAAAGTGGTAGCAGTAGACATCAACTGCAATAAGATGAGTACTCGGGTATTCCCTTTGCCAAAGTTTGAGGGCGTCCATGGGAAGTCATAATATGTTGTTGGGAAGGTCTGGGAAGCTTGCCTAGGCATTTGGAAAAACTTTGAAAAAAAATGTCGGTCGACCGATTTTTTCGTCGGTCGACCGACGCGCGAGGTTCCTTACCGGGTGCTGCCGGGCTGTGATCGAGGTTTCCCGTGCGCGCGAGGTTCCTTACCGGGTTCTCTCGGTATCGTGATCGAGTTTTTCGTCGGTTGACCGACGCGCGAGGTTCCTTACCTGGTTTTCCAGGTAGCGTGACCGAGTTTTCTCGGTAGCCCGAGGTTCCTCTCCGGGTTTTCCCGGTAGCGTGACCGAGTTTTCTCGGTAGCCTGAGGTTCCTCTCCGGGTTTTCCCGGTAGCGTGACCGAGTTTTCTCGGTAGCGTGAGGTTCCTTCCCGGTACTGTTTTTCGTCGGTCGACCGACATTGTCCTGCTATTTTTGGTCGGCCGACCGACTTTGCCCATTTTGGGCCGACATTGCCTTGGTTCTATGCATCACCCTAAATACTTGTTGGGTGGTTTGGGTATTACCTTGGCAACATGGGTCGAGTTTTCTCGTGCACGCGAGGTTCCTTCCTCGGATGGATTTCCTTGTTGGGCGCCGGTCGACCGACTGTATCGTCGGCTGAACGACATTGCCTTGCATCGGGCGACCGACTTTGCCCATTTTTGGGCATCACCCAAATGACTTTACCTTATTTCTAGGCATCATCCGACCGACATTGCTTGTTTCTAGGCATAACTCGACCGACCTTGCCTTGTTTCTGGGCATCGTCCGACCGAAAAATTCCTTGTTTCTAGGCATCACCCGAGAGCACGAGGTTCACTCGCAGGAGCGCGCCTAGTTGTCTCGTGCGGGTGACGTTCCTTACTTGAATGTATTTCCTTGTTGGGCGTCGGTCGACCGACATTGCCTTGCATCGGCGGACCGACTTTGCCCATTTTTGGGTATCACCTTGTTGCTAGGCATCGCCTTGTTGGGTATCACTTTGCCCATTTCGAGGCATCACCTTGCCGACATTGTCTTGTTTCCAGGCATCACCAGACCGAC
>CASBWL010000622.1:85000-87500 GCA_949130495.1 Sambucus nigra | reverse complement strand
CCTGGGAACGCCTAGGCGCTCGTTCCCCGACCCTTCCCGAAGGAAGGGGAGGTTGGCTAGGAACATCACCCCCCTCTATATAACATCTTAACAAAAATTCCAAAGTGGTAGCAGTAGACATGAACTGCGATAAGTTCGAAAAATTTCCTTGCACTGGGAAAGGTCACCCAACGTCAGGCATCGCGTGAGGTTGTATGCCTGTTTTCCAAGCATTACCTCGACGACATTGTCTTGGTTCACTGGTATCGGTGGGCATCACGTGAGGTTCGGTTATTTTTCGGCATCACCCGACCGAAATTGCCTGGTTTATGCACGACCTGACCGACTTTGCCTATATATTTTGGGAGTCACCTGGACGTGCATGGGAATAGATCGACCAATTTCTTGGGTCGCTTAGGCATCACCTTTAATGTATTTCATTGTTGCTAGGCATCGCGTGAGGTTGTATCCTTATCGTGTCGGGACTTTTGTGGGTGCCAACCTGCATCTTGGGTTGGGCATCCCAGGTTGGCGCCACTATTTCTTTCGACATTGGGTTGCCTTGCCATGATACCCAATCGGGTTCCAACTTGCATGGGCATTCAGGCAACATTTGGGCACATTTTCGACGTGCGCTCAAAACGGTCGACCGACGTGCCGTGTCGGTCGGCCGACAGCATGTTTCGCTTTTGGCGACCCCTTGTATCGGGCATATCTAGGGACGTTGCCTTGTTTCTAGGCATCATTCAAATGACTTTCAGGCAACATCTGTGCACAGTTCCGTTCTGCACTGAAAACGGTCAGCCGGTGTGCCACGCCGGTCGGTCGACTTTTGGTGACCCATTCTCTATCGGACATTTCTAGGAACATTTGGCCATTGGGTACCTTGCCTAGGTGTTCCATGTTTGCTCGAATGACTTTCATCAGGCAACATTTGGGCACCGTTTTCATTATGCGCTGGAAACGGTCGACCGACGTGCCGTGTCGGTCGGCCGACGATCGGGCGACTTTCGGTGACCCCTAGTATCGGGCATATCTAGGGACCTCAGTTACTTGCGGACGTTGCCTTGTATGTAGTCATCATTGGAATGACTTTCAGGCAACATTTGGACAACGTTTTCGTTCTGCCCTGGAAACGGTCGACCGACGTTTTTTGTCGGTCGGCCGACGGTCGGGCAGCTCTTGGCGACCCTTTTTTCGGGACTTTTTTGGGTCATCGGGGCTTAGTGGACTTGTTTTGGGGTGTTTTTATGCATCGGTCATGCGTCGGTAGCGGTCATCGGTCATGCTAAAAAATTCGAACCTCTGCTGCTCTGGACTCACCCCCCCTCATATAACATCTTAACGAAATTTTCAAAGTGGTAGCAGTAGACATCAACTGCAATAAGATGAGTACTCGGGTATTCCCTTTGCCAAAGTTTGAGGGCGTCCATGGGAAGTCATAATATGTTGTTGGGAAGGTCTGGGAAGCTTGCCTAGGCATTTGGAAAAACTTTGAAAAAAAATGTCGGTCGACCGATTTTTTCGTCGGTCGACCGACGCGCGAGGTTCCTTACCGGGTGCTGCCGGGCTGTGATCGAGGTTTCCCGTGCGCGCGAGGTTCCTTACCGGGTTCTCTCGGTATCGTGATCGAGTTTTTCGTCGGTTGACCGACGCGCGAGGTTCCTTACCTGGTTTTCCAGGTAGCGTGACCGAGTTTTCTCGGTAGCCCGAGGTTCCTCTCCGGGTTTTCCCGGTAGCGTGACCGAGTTTTCTCGGTAGCCTGAGGTTCCTCTCCGGGTTTTCCCGGTAGCGTGACCGAGTTTTCTCGGTAGCGTGAGGTTCCTTCCCGGTACTGTTTTTCGTCGGTCGACCGACATTGTCCTGCTATTTTTGGTCGGCCGACCGACTTTGCCCATTTTGGGCCGACATTGCCTTGGTTCTATGCATCACCCTAAATACTTGTTGGGTGGTTTGGGTATTACCTTGGCAACATGGGTCGAGTTTTCTCGTGCACGCGAGGTTCCTTCCTCGGATGGATTTCCTTGTTGGGCGCCGGTCGACCGACTGTATCGTCGGCTGAACGACATTGCCTTGCATCGGGCGACCGACTTTGCCCATTTTTGGGCATCACCCAAATGACTTTACCTTATTTCTAGGCATCATCCGACCGACATTGCTTGTTTCTAGGCATAACTCGACCGACCTTGCCTTGTTTCTGGGCATCGTCCGACCGAAAAATTCCTTGTTTCTAGGCATCACCCGAGAGCACGAGGTTCACTCGCAGGAGCGCGCCTAGTTGTCTCGTGCGGGTGACGTTCCTTACTTGAATGTATTTCCTTGTTGGGCGTCGGTCGACCGACATTGCCTTGCATCGGCGGACCGACTTTGCCCATTTTTGGGTATCACCTTGTTGCTAGGCATCGCCTTGTTGGGTATCACTTTGCCCATTTCGAGGCATCACCTTGCCGACATTGTCTTGTTTCCAGGCATCACCAGACCGACAGTTGCCTTGTTCCCGGGCATCACCCTGTCGACATTG
>CASBWL010000622.1:52500-55000 GCA_949130495.1 Sambucus nigra | reverse complement strand
AAGGAAGGGGAGGTTGGCTAGGAACATCACCCCCCTCTATATAACATCTTAACAAAAATTCCAAAGTGGTAGCAGTAGACATGAACTGCGATAAGTTCGAAAAATTTCCTTGCACTGGGAAAGGTCACCCAACGTCAGGCATCGCGTGAGGTTGTATGCCTGTTTTCCAAGCATTACCTCGACGACATTGTCTTGGTTCACTGGTATCGGTGGGCATCACGTGAGGTTCGGTTATTTTTCGGCATCACCCGACCGAAATTGCCTGGTTTATGCACGACCTGACCGACTTTGCCTATATATTTTGGGAGTCACCTGGACGTGCATGGGAATAGATCGACCAATTTCTTGGGTCGCTTAGGCATCACCTTTAATGTATTTCATTGTTGCTAGGCATCGCGTGAGGTTGTATCCTTATCGTGTCGGGACTTTTGTGGGTGCCAACCTGCATCTTGGGTTGGGCATCCCAGGTTGGCGCCACTATTTCTTTCGACATTGGGTTGCCTTGCCATGATACCCAATCGGGTTCCAACTTGCATGGGCATTCAGGCAACATTTGGGCACATTTTCGACGTGCGCTCAAAACGGTCGACCGACGTGCCGTGTCGGTCGGCCGACAGCATGTTTCGCTTTTGGCGACCCCTTGTATCGGGCATATCTAGGGACGTTGCCTTGTTTCTAGGCATCATTCAAATGACTTTCAGGCAACATCTGTGCACAGTTCCGTTCTGCACTGAAAACGGTCAGCCGGTGTGCCACGCCGGTCGGTCGACTTTTGGTGACCCATTCTCTATCGGACATTTCTAGGAACATTTGGCCATTGGGTACCTTGCCTAGGTGTTCCATGTTTGCTCGAATGACTTTCATCAGGCAACATTTGGGCACCGTTTTCATTATGCGCTGGAAACGGTCGACCGACGTGCCGTGTCGGTCGGCCGACGATCGGGCGACTTTCGGTGACCCCTAGTATCGGGCATATCTAGGGACCTCAGTTACTTGCGGACGTTGCCTTGTATGTAGTCATCATTGGAATGACTTTCAGGCAACATTTGGACAACGTTTTCGTTCTGCCCTGGAAACGGTCGACCGACGTTTTTTGTCGGTCGGCCGACGGTCGGGCAGCTCTTGGCGACCCTTTTTTCGGGACTTTTTTGGGTCATCGGGGCTTAGTGGACTTGTTTTGGGGTGTTTTTATGCATCGGTCATGCGTCGGTAGCGGTCATCGGTCATGCTAAAAAATTCGAACCTCTGCTGCTCTGGACTCACCCCCCCTCATATAACATCTTAACGAAATTTTCAAAGTGGTAGCAGTAGACATCAACTGCAATAAGATGAGTACTCGGGTATTCCCTTTGCCAAAGTTTGAGGGCGTCCATGGGAAGTCATAATATGTTGTTGGGAAGGTCTGGGAAGCTTGCCTAGGCATTTGGAAAAACTTTGAAAAAAAATGTCGGTCGACCGATTTTTTCGTCGGTCGACTGACGCGCGAGGTTCCTTACCGGGTGCTGCCGGGCTGTGATCGAGGTTTCCCGTGCGCGCGAGGTTCCTTACCGGGTTCTCTCGGTATCGTGATCGAGTTTTTCGTCGGTTGACCGACGCGCGAGGTTCCTTACCTGGTTTTCCAGGTAGCGTGACCGAGTTTTCTCGGTAGCCCGAGGTTCCTCTCCGGGTTTTCCCGGTAGCGTGACCGAGTTTTCTCGGTAGCCTGAGGTTCCTCTCCGGGTTTTCCCGGTAGCGTGACCGAGTTTTCTCGGTAGCGTGAGGTTCCTTCCCGGTACTGTTTTTCGTCGGTCGACCGACATTGTCCTGCTATTTTTGGTCGGCCGACCGACTTTGCCCATTTTGGGCCGACATTGCCTTGGTTCTATGCATCACCCTAAATACTTGTTGGGTGGTTTGGGTATTACCTTGGCAACATGGGTCGAGTTTTCTCGTGCACGCGAGGTTCCTTCCTCGGATGGATTTCCTTGTTGGGCGCCGGTCGACCGACTGTATCGTCGGCTGAACGACATTGCCTTGCATCGGGCGACCGACTTTGCCCATTTTTGGGCATCACCCAAATGACTTTACCTTATTTCTAGGCATCATCCGACCGACATTGCTTGTTTCTAGGCATAACTCGACCGACCTTGCCTTGTTTCTGGGCATCGTCCGACCGAAAAATTCCTTGTTTCTAGGCATCACCCGAGAGCACGAGGTTCACTCGCAGGAGCGCGCCTAGTTGTCTCGTGCGGGTGACGTTCCTTACTTGAATGTATTTCCTTGTTGGGCGTCGGTCGACCGACATTGCCTTGCATCGGCGGACCGACTTTGCCCATTTTTGGGTATCACCTTGTTGCTAGGCATCGCCTTGTTGGGTATCACTTTGCCCATTTCGAGGCATCACCTTGCCGACATTGTCTTGTTTCCAGGCATCACCAGACCGACAGTTGCCTTGTTCCCGGGCATCACCCTGTCGACATTGCCTTGCTGCTAGGTCGACCGATTTTTTCGTCGGTTGACC
>CASBWL010000622.1:20000-22500 GCA_949130495.1 Sambucus nigra | reverse complement strand
ATATAACATCTTAACAAAAATTCCAAAGTGGTAGCAGTAGACATGAACTGCGATAAGTTCGAAAAATTTCCTTGCACTGGGAAAGGTCACCCAACGTCAGGCATCGCGTGAGGTTGTATGCCTGTTTTCCAAGCATTACCTCGACGACATTGTCTTGGTTCACTGGTATCGGTGGGCATCACGTGAGGTTCGGTTATTTTTCGGCATCACCCGACCGAAATTGCCTGGTTTATGCACGACCTGACCGACTTTGCCTATATATTTTGGGAGTCACCTGGACGTGCATGGGAATAGATCGACCAATTTCTTGGGTCGCTTAGGCATCACCTTTAATGTATTTCATTGTTGCTAGGCATCGCGTGAGGTTGTATCCTTATCGTGTCGGGACTTTTGTGGGTGCCAACCTGCATCTTGGGTTGGGCATCCCAGGTTGGCGCCACTATTTCTTTCGACATTGGGTTGCCTTGCCATGATACCCAATCGGGTTCCAACTTGCATGGGCATTCAGGCAACATTTGGGCACATTTTCGACGTGCGCTCAAAACGGTCGACCGACGTGCCGTGTCGGTCGGCCGACAGCATGTTTCGCTTTTGGCGACCCCTTGTATCGGGCATATCTAGGGACGTTGCCTTGTTTCTAGGCATCATTCAAATGACTTTCAGGCAACATCTGTGCACAGTTCCGTTCTGCACTGAAAACGGTCAGCCGGTGTGCCACGCCGGTCGGTCGACTTTTGGTGACCCATTCTCTATCGGACATTTCTAGGAACATTTGGCCATTGGGTACCTTGCCTAGGTGTTCCATGTTTGCTCGAATGACTTTCATCAGGCAACATTTGGGCACCGTTTTCATTATGCGCTGGAAACGGTCGACCGACGTGCCGTGTCGGTCGGCCGACGATCGGGCGACTTTCGGTGACCCCTAGTATCGGGCATATCTAGGGACCTCAGTTACTTGCGGACGTTGCCTTGTATGTAGTCATCATTGGAATGACTTTCAGGCAACATTTGGACAACGTTTTCGTTCTGCCCTGGAAACGGTCGACCGACGTTTTTTGTCGGTCGGCCGACGGTCGGGCAGCTCTTGGCGACCCTTTTTTCGGGACTTTTTTGGGTCATCGGGGCTTAGTGGACTTGTTTTGGGGTGTTTTTATGCATCGGTCATGCGTCGGTAGCGGTCATCGGTCATGCTAAAAAATTCGAACCTCTGCTGCTCTGGACTCACCCCCCCTCATATAACATCTTAACGAAATTTTCAAAGTGGTAGCAGTAGACATCAACTGCAATAAGATGAGTACTCGGGTATTCCCTTTGCCAAAGTTTGAGGGCGTCCATGGGAAGTCATAATATGTTGTTGGGAAGGTCTGGGAAGCTTGCCTAGGCATTTGGAAAAACTTTGAAAAAAAATGTCGGTCGACCGATTTTTTCGTCGGTCGACCGACGCGCGAGGTTCCTTACCGGGTGCTGCCGGGCTGTGATCGAGGTTTCCCGTGCGCGCGAGGTTCCTTACCGGGTTCTCTCGGTATCGTGATCGAGTTTTTCGTCGGTTGACCGACGCGCGAGGTTCCTTACCTGGTTTTCCAGGTAGCGTGACCGAGTTTTCTCGGTAGCCCGAGGTTCCTCTCCGGGTTTTCCCGGTAGCGTGACCGAGTTTTCTCGGTAGCCTGAGGTTCCTCTCCGGGTTTTCCCGGTAGCGTGACCGAGTTTTCTCGGTAGCGTGAGGTTCCTTCCCGGTACTGTTTTTCGTCGGTCGACCGACATTGTCCTGCTATTTTTGGTCGGCCGACCGACTTTGCCCATTTTGGGCCGACATTGCCTTGGTTCTATGCATCACCCTAAATACTTGTTGGGTGGTTTGGGTATTACCTTGGCAACATGGGTCGAGTTTTCTCGTGCACGCGAGGTTCCTTCCTCGGATGGATTTCCTTGTTGGGCGCCGGTCGACCGACTGTATCGTCGGCTGAACGACATTGCCTTGCATCGGGCGACCGACTTTGCCCATTTTTGGGCATCACCCAAATGACTTTACCTTATTTCTAGGCATCATCCGACCGACATTGCTTGTTTCTAGGCATAACTCGACCGACCTTGCCTTGTTTCTGGGCATCGTCCGACCGAAAAATTCCTTGTTTCTAGGCATCACCCGAGAGCACGAGGTTCACTCGCAGGAGCGCGCCTAGTTGTCTCGTGCGGGTGACGTTCCTTACTTGAATGTATTTCCTTGTTGGGCGTCGGTCGACCGACATTGCCTTGCATCGGCGGACCGACTTTGCCCATTTTTGGGTATCACCTTGTTGCTAGGCATCGCCTTGTTGGGTATCACTTTGCCCATTTCGAGGCATCACCTTGCCGACATTGTCTTGTTTCCAGGCATCACCAGACCGACAGTTGCCTTGTTCCCGGGCATCACCCTGTCGACATTGCCTTGCTGCTAGGTCGACCGATTTTTTCGTCGGTTGACCGACGCGCGAGGTTCCTTACCGGGTGCTGTCGGGCAGTG